>JAHLJT010008756.1:64804397-64854425 GCA_031308135.1 Acheta domesticus
GTGTGAGAGCTGCATAAGGTATCTACTGAAATTAATATAGGAGACGATTAGATTCATTACTACAGAAGTGTGGGCAAGTTGTGAAAAATCTCAGTAATTGTGCAGCATGATGAGCTGCCAAAGTCGTAAAGCCATGCCCGAAATAAATCAGTGAATGATTTGATGAGTAACTCAGTGTATCAACTGATGTTACTGCAGTGCCTCATAACCGGAGAGATCCTAGGTTCGAGTCCCGACGCGGCAGTATTTTTGACACTAGCTTGTCAGCTTGGTCGAATTCTGTCGCTGTGTGGAGAATTCTAGCTGCCGGTTGCTCTAATCGGTAGTTTTCCGTGATTTCTCCGATCACCACGAGGCGGATGCTGGAGCAGTACCCTAACAAACGGCCGCGGACCGCGCGCAATCTTTCCTTCCTCGTCCTATCCTCGCCCCCTTATATATACACCAACAAGCACTACACTACCACACATGCCGAGAGACCGCTCTGGGGCCTAGCGCTTGGTCTCGGCTGAAGTGGTGCCCCGCCAGTGGAGATAACTGGTTGTAAGATTGCTGCGAAGTCAGGAATGATATAAGAAAATTTTGGATGACATAATTGGTGTGAATAGGATAGAGGTCTACACATCACACTTCGCTTAGAGCCTCCGTCGCGAACGGTCGTGCCAGCAGCGCTCCGCTCAGTGTAGATAAGCTCAAGGCGTACTAGTCTGCGGCGTGCTCTCGACCTGCGAGGGGCCGCCGCGCTCCAGTGTGTTCAGAACTTAAACTATTTTTACAGTTATATCTAAAGTAGGAAGTGCTCAATAATTTTCAGTAAAACTAAAATGTTTTCTAATCAGTATTCCCATACTGGGGAATTAGTGCGAGGTGCAATGGAAGCTGTTTACAGCATGTGAAATACCAGCCCATCAACAGGCGTTTGAACATCATCGAGGACAACTGGAAAGCTCACAACCTCAACTTCACCAGCAGGGAATTCAACAGCAACAACCCTCACAAGAAACTTCGCCCCCGCCACAACAGTCTCCAAACAGTTGCCACGAATTACTGGAAATCGGCCAGAGTACCAATCAAGGTGCATCATCAACGGGGAAAAAGCGTGAAGGCGACTTCTCAGAGGACCGTGAGAACTCCAAAAGGTCAGTACCAAACAACAGGCTAACTAGTGGCAGCGGCAAATTGATTGTGGATTTACCAACAAAAAATAGATATGCACCACTTAGCGACTTAGACGATAGTGTTGATTCAAATGAAATAGTCACAGAAAATTTAATTGAAAAAACTCCACCAGTTTTCATTCATAATGCACATAATCATACTCTATTAGTGGGTATCTTGAAAAAGTTTATGAAATCTAAGTTCTCTACAAAACAATATCAAAACAAGAAAAAAGACCCAACTAATAATAGAATTATTATTGAATCAACTGTTAGAGTTCAGCCTACAACAATTGAAGACTTCAGAAATCTTGTCAAATTCTGTAAAGAAGAACATCTAGACTTTCATTCGTTCAGAGACCCAACCAACAGGCCGCTAACAGTAATAATACTTGGGATACCAACATGCTATTCTGATAGTGAAGTACTTGACGAACTCCATCGTCTGAACTATCCGGTGCAGAAAATCAATAGAATATACAAATTCCATTCCCCCACTATTCTGTGCGCGGTTGAACTTTTAAACAACGACATAGCAAAAACAATATATAAACTAAACAACCTTTTTAATGCAATAGTTAAAGTCGAAGAAAAAAGGAAGTCAGCGTTCCCAGTACAATGCAAAAACTGTCAAATCTACGGTCACTCTAAAAACAATTGTGGACGCGAATCACGCTGCGTACGTTGTCCTTGGCAACCATCATTACGAGTCTTGCCCATTGCCAATAAATGCCCCTCCCAGGTGTACAAACTGTCAAGGTTGGCATCGAGCCAGCTTCAAGCAATGTCCAAAATTACGCTACAAAGGACAAAAACTCAAGTCATATGGCCCCGAACAGTGCAAACTTCCAACAACCGCGACCACCTGTACCCCAAGCTACAAGGTCCGGACCTCCGCCAGTTCTGGATAACTCTAACTTTCCTTCATTGCCAATTATCAACAATCCAAGAAGGCCTCAAGCAAATACCCCCCTTTATGCGCAGGTGGCTTCATCAAACAATATTAACAATTCCATAGAGTTCACCTCTCAAATAGTTAATAATATTATCTCCCAAGTCATGGCAATATTAGTTCCGCAGCTACAATCTTTAATCAATACAATAATTTCTTCATTATTACCTATGGCTCAAAATAAATTAAGCGGTTTAACTCTACTCAATTGGAATTGCAATGGAATTGAAAAACAGTTCGACTATTTCTCGCATTTCTTACGTTCAAAAAAGATCGATATTGCTTGCCTAACCGAAACTCACCTCCGCCCCTCCTCAAAGTGCAATTTAAAAATTCCGGGATACATAGCCTACAGAAATGACCGGCTATGCGATAAAGCTGCCGGTGGAGTAGCAATTGTAATCCACAAAAGAATTGCGCATTGCATTAAATACTCCTTCCTCTGAAAACTTGGAAACAATAGGAATCAAATTAACGCAGTCAAGTCAACTTGATGTGCACATAATTGCTGCGTATAGGCCCCTTAACAGACCATTTCCAACCGACCTTCTAAAACAGCTACTTTCTCTCAATAGTCCAATCATAATTAGTGGCGACTTTAACGCTAAAAATAAACTGTGGGGTTGCAATACCACATCGCCTCAAGGCAAAAAGCTCTTTCAAATCGCATCAGAAAAGGCCTGTACAGTAAATGCACCTACATCACCCACCTTTTATCCATCACATATCAATGTTAAACCAGACATTCTGGATCTAACGTTAACAAAAAATATCAACCTTCCGTTAATACAAAGCCCGCAGCCAGAATTAAACTCTGACCACACACCGGTAATAATAACTTTCAACGTAAATATACTACCCATTACACATAGACCACGCATCGTCACAGGAACAATAAATTGGCAAAAATTTCGTGATTACTTGTCCCACCAACTGTCAGTACCAAAAAAACATGACTAATAACATCAGAATAGAAACTGAAATAGAACAGTTTACCTCGCTCATCCACAATGCAATTAAAGAATCGCAAACAACAGTCCCACGACCAGGTTTCAAGAACCCTACTATCCCAAATAGGCTTTTGAAAATGATTGCCACCAAACGCCAACTAAGACGCAAATGGCAGAGGCTCAGGCTCCCTCACTTAAAACACCAAATAAATAACCTAGGTCATCATTTAACAAACAACTCGAAAAAATTAGATTTACAACATTTCAGAAATCTATTAGTCAAATTACCCCAGCTTCACATGACCAATGGTCAATAATTAGGCATTTAACTAAGGAAAAAATTAACATTCCAGCAATAAAATCAGGAAATAGTGAAGCTATAACTGACAGCGAAAAAACCCGTGCATTTGCAAAACACTTCGCCGCGGCATTCAGCCCGAACATATCTCACGATACGGCTTTTACAGATGAAGTTGAAAACGAAATCAACAAAGATTGGTTCACAGCAGAGCTACCTACAAAATTTATTTCACCGAAGGAAATTAATAATCAAATTAAATGCTTACGTCCAAAGAAATCTTCAGGCCACGACCAAATACCTAACTTTATTATAAAAGAACTCCCACGACAAGCTATTAGTGTTTTAACAGCTATTTTTAACGCATGTTTAAGGTTGGGTTACTTCCCACAACAATGGAAGCATGCCGAAATTATTCCAATTCCCAAACCAGGAAAGGATCATAAACAAATTTCAAATTACAGACCCATTAGTATAATTTCTTCAATCAGCAAAATTTTGAAAAACTCATATTAAACAGATTAACTAAATACCTAAATGAAATTAATGCAATCCCTAACATTCAATTCGGATTCAAAGAAAAACATTCCTCAACCCACCAACTTCTCAGACTAACAAACCATATAGCGAACTCCTTCGAAAATAAAAGATACACTCTCGCAGTTTTTCTAGACGTCTCACAAGCCTTCGACCGACTTGCAGGTTGCTTGCACCTGCTTCGACCGCATGCAGGTTTACTTTATAAACTAAAGATATTGGGTACACCTTCTTTTCTCTATAAAATCATTCAAAGCTTCATCCAAGGTCGAACGTTTACAGTGTGGTTAAACAACACAGCTTCCCATATTGAAAATATTTCTGCAGGAGTACCGCAAGGATCATCGCTCTCCCCTTTGCTATACAACATCTACACAGCAGATTTCCCCTCACCAGCAAAATCGCAAATGGCTACTTTCGCTGACGACACCACCTTGTTCATTTCCTCCTCCTGCGAACGAGGAGCAAAACTCTTACAAGAAGGTCTTTCAAAATTTGTAACTTGGACACAGAAATGGAGAATAGCTCTAAACGCATCTAAAACAGTTTGCAAAATCTTTACACTAAGGAAAATACCTGTCTTACCACCACTAAATATTCAAAATACTCCAATACCCTGGACTGACAAATCTAAAGCAATCAAATATCTTGGCGTACATTTTGATACTAAGTTAACCTGGAAAGAACACATAATGAAAATAGAAAAATCTACTAAACAAAAAATTGGCAAACTATATCCACTCATCAACAAGAAGTCTCATCTGAAAACAGAAACTGCCCTGTCAATATTTAAGTCAATTGTAAGACCTTCTATGTCATATGCATGTGTAATCTGGGGAGGAGTCTCCAAGTCATCACTTACAAAAATTACAAACAATTCAGAATAAATTCCTCCGTCTGGCTATTAAAGCGCCTTGGTACATTACAAATTAGCAAATTCATCATGAATTAAAAATACCCCTACTATCCGAATTTCTATCAAAACTCTCCAATAATTTTTTAGCAAACTAAGCCAATGCCCAAGTACAAACATTTTCAATCTCAATAGAAATGACCCAACAAACCCTAGAATTAAATCTAAATTTCCCAAAGATGTTTTCCTTCCCCCCTGATAAAAAGACTGAATATAGATTAGCTGGTATGAGGAAATACACACCTCCCATCCACAAGACCAATCCCCAGGTAATTAATATAAGTAATTGTAAGAACTAGTGTTTCACTTCCCATTGTGAGAAGCATTTATACCTCTTCAGTATTGTAAATTAATTGTAATCTATTAAAGTGTATTAACTTGTAATCCATGTTGTATCCCTTGTTATGTAATTAGTTAAGTTCTTTGTAAGGAGTGTGTAATATGTAAACATATCAACTAAATAATGTAAAGCAGCAACCAGCTGCTGATCTTATTGGATAATAATAACAATAAAAAAAAAAGATCTACACATCTGTACCTGAACGTGCCGAAGGTCTTGGGAGCAGGGTGAGAGGGCAGGGCTGAATATCTAAAATCTTCATCTCTGCTAAGTTCCCGAAAAATCCTCAGATCAAATCAAGAATTTTTTGCGTGAGTAGGGAATAACCAAAACGTATTGAGCATAAATTTAGATTTATAGTTTACTGCCAAACTAGTGAGATTTGTGAATAGGTAAATTAGTTATATTTTAAGTTTTGAAAAACCAATTTAATGAACACAACAAATTCTCTTGCAAAAGTTGAAATACAAAAGAAACATAATAAATTTTGTGTACATAATGACAGCATCAATAATGGTTTTATGAAAAGTGCTGGTTTTAGTTATAACTTGCATTTAATTTTAAATCAAAATATCAAATGTCTTTCTGTATCATTGTGTTTCTTCAAGCAAAAACTATTGTAAAAATTTAGACAATTTTTAATACAAATAACAAAAATGTTTTCTGTGCTTGCAATTCCGAGATTATATGAAATTGTTTATTGGCGTAAATTGTCCTCATTTTCATCTTCACCCAAGAGCCTTACCGCACCTCACCTTACCTCACACCTCACCTTACCTCACACCTCACCTTACCTCACGCCTTACCTCACACCTCACCTTACCTCACCTCACTTCACACCTTACCTTACCTCACCTCACCTCTCACATCATCGTATCGCCATACCACACCCGTTGAGCTGACTCAACAAGCAGCAGGACATCTCAGTGGCCCGCAGATTAGCTCTGGGCCAGGACTCAGTAAGTCGACGTTCACTCGAGCAGCCCTGTGTTAAAGATTAGCATTGATATTTTCCCTTTTGTAAAGCCTAGCAACTTTGTGAAAACACTTTTTACATGGATATACTTTGGTTTCATGAGCAATTAATGTTGAATACTTCCATCACCCCGGTTTTAAGTCAATAACGCTCGCATTATGAAATACGGTCCTTGTGACTGGAGACTCATTGAAGTGACAGATGGCAGCTGTTTTCACGAATTGCAACCCTCCATTTTCAGTACTCACATTACGTATCACAGACATTCAATACGAGCTAGTGGATTGAGAAACGTGTATTTTGTTGAAATAACATAATTTTCAAAAGAGTTTCTTTTCGTGCGTGGCTTGATTTTGGACGGTTTTGTTGAATTTGATCTTTAGACTGAAAATTGATATACTATTGAGTTTCTGTGTTAGGGTGTATAAGGTGTTTGGTTAAACTTCATAGTATTTTGGATGTTTGATTACAAACAAAGATAGTTGAAGTATTACGCTTTTTCATTAATCCACGTATTGAGTCACACTATAGTATTCACAACTGACATAAGGCACAATAAAATGAAGTTCCTAACAAATGCTCATTTCATTTTTTTCTATCAATGGATCAAACACAGGGGGAGAGGTCTTCGAGTTTTTTTGTTTAAACATGAATAGGAATGATAGACTCGTTATGAGTTCGTAAATAAGAAACCAGTAGCTGGCATACTCTCAACGCGAATAATTTTTCAAAATGACCAATGTTATTCTACAAAAACCTGATATTTATTAGTTTTCGTAATAAGCAATTGTAAGTTGGTGACTTCTTTCCCCTTATCTTTATTTTTTACGCGTGAGAGGTTGAGCCTCGGGCCACGAAAATAAACTTTCATATCTGAAGTACAGTCTGCGCACGTTGAATTAAAAAAACACGCGACGCTGATTTTTGTCATGCTACTGTACAGCGCCTACTGATGTCCATTTTCGAACGATGTTATAGTAAATTTATTACTGTGCTATTTTCCCAAATTTATTCTGTGAATATTTTTGCATCTTTTATGCGATACTTTATTCTCTTAATTCATTTTCGCATGAAGCTGTCAAGGTAAAATTATGTATTAAGCCCCTTCCATGAACTCTCACGCTGCTAGAAATTTTTTGCGTGTTTCCCATATATTTTATGGAGATTTTTTCGTAATATAGAACCTTACCTCTTTGTCACAACATGGCAGTATTTACATTTGTAAAAATGTATAATTGGAACAAATTACAAATGTGATTCATTATTTAAAAATATGAAGTCACTGATATTAAGAAGACACTGATATTAATTATGACAATTAACAACATAACTAAATACTACAAAACTATACTAAGTGAAACATCAAAAGCAAGGATATATTATTTTTTTATAATTTTCGATGCATTACACATATTCTTCATGAACATCGATGGGCACAGGTAAAAACATTTACAGTAATATGGACTAATTTGCTTAATAATACTTGTATTCTCAATTTAAATAATTATTTATGTTATTTACATTTGTGTAATATTTGATAATGCCTAGAATTTTCTCATTGAATTATTTTAGGTGATCCGCTCTTTTGTCAGAAGTGACAAGTCGGTGTCAGTTGGGGCTTGTTAATATACAAAGCAAAGATGGGAGTAGTCTCATCTAGCTTCTCGCTATTGAAATAATTTGATCTCAGCTGTATTGATTGATTGATTGTTCGTGATTCAGGGCACGTCAACTACAGCGGTCATTAGTCTCTTAAGTGTAGTACGTGTTTTTTATCCGGAAGTGGCGGTGATCTTTCCCCGCTGGATAGCGAGATACGGCGCCGACCTACCGTCGACTAGCGAGGTTTTCCCCTAACTGGGTATCTCCCACCAGCGGGGCACCGCCCCAGCCAGGACAAGTTCTAAGCTCCCGACCGGTCTCGGTATGTGTGGTAGTGAAGTGCATGTTAGAGTGTGTGTGTGTGTGTGTGTGGGGTAGGATAAGGAAGAGGAAGGAAAGATCGCGTGCGGTCCGTTTGTACTGCTCCGGAATTTGCCTGGTGTTGATAGGAGAAACCACGGAAAACTACCGATCAGAGCAGCCGGCCGCTAGAATTCTCCTCCAGACAGCAACTGCTTTCTACCTAGCTGAAAAACTAGTGTCGAAAATCCTGCTGCCGTCGGGACTCGTCTAGGACCTCCCGGTCAGAGGGACTGCAGTGACATTAGTTGATCTCCCGGTGAGCTCGGCTGTAACTCACCAGTTAATTTGTGTTTAAGATTACGATAAAGAAAGGCCGTAATTGACACATCGGAAGCTTTTGGAATTCTTCCGAGTTATTTTGTATTATTTTCATAACTTATTGCGTTTCTCACATTGACATGAATTGCTTAGTCAAATCTCAATTGTATTTAGACAAAACTCGTGTCATTGAATTAAAGGAAACGAATGGCAGATATGATTAGAGAAAATATTAATGGGGGATGTTTTAATACTGCATCGTAGATTGTGAGTACGTTTTAGTCCGATTGTCAGCCAGGAAAGTGAAAAATATAAAATTATAGATATTTATCAGTAATTATACTAAATATTTCTTCAAAATGTTTGCTGCCTTCAAATTCTCTCTCTAAATCTCAGATACTTAGTTACTTGATAGTCAAATACTAAAACATCATTTAATCAGTTTGAAGGAATGGCATTTCAAGCAGCTGTCGCTGGTGATAAAGATTATTATATCGCTGCAAGGATTTCCGCGTGATATCGCGTTTTACGTGCTCTCTAGTCCAAGCAGCTCTATTAAGCTATTAACCTCCATGGAAAGATTGTCCAGCCGGCATGCACAGCCGAGGTCGTTAAGGCTGCAGGGTCATTGCTCTCTTGGCTCGAAGGGTCGTGGGTTCGAATGCCGCGTTGGGCATGGATGTTTGTGTTTTTGTGTTGTCCTTACGTGTTTCCCTACAGTTATTACTCGTTCACTTTACATTTGCAGACGACAGAATTAGGAACTAATGTTGTTTTGAAAGTGAAGGCCCGAACACACAACCGAGAATACACGAATTGTCCCGACGTCAATCATGTGACCAATCAGCTGTCTCCGAAGGCAGCACAAGCGCTACGGGCACAACTGACGAATTATGCCTTTCTGACAGTAAGCTGGAGTCGTCGCCCTTGAATAATTAAGGAAATATACAATAAAATAGATCACACCACACGCTAATCACAACATTCCCGTACAATATTTTATTTCTTCTTTGCACTTATCTACTGCTTAATGGTTATGTTCTAACCCCGCCGGGGTTCTGTGTGCTGCACACCGCCATCTATATCATATTGAACGGTCAGTATATATGCAGACGGTCAGTATATTGCAGACGCGCGTTTCTTATTCAGTCGGCGGTGACCTCAGGTAAACAGATCGCAGCGCTCCGTCTGCAAATGTAAAGTGAACGAATAATACCTCTACGTTTAAAAATCACAATGGTCGCTGTATCACCAAGATGCTGAAAAACACCTTAAAAGATTGTATACCTAGACGTGGCGCTGGATCAGTCCGGATTGTGCTGCGGATAGCCAACAAAATTGCTCACTTTTCTTCTTTAATAATGACGTAAAAGCAGACATACAAACTTAATAAATTTTTAATAAATAAACACATAATCCACATTTCATACATACTCTTATAGTACGTTCATTATAAAATATAGTCGTATTTTATTCCATCTTAAAAGTGACCATATTAATTTATTAGACCCATTCAGCTGTTACCAGATAATCCGTCACTGATTACTCACACTTACAATTAGACGGCATCACATCGGAAGTAGAGATGGCTAGTACAAGCAATGCAGGTTATAATATCATGTGGATTACTGCGTGATATCACATTGCTGTGAGTTGTTAACCCTACAGGAATAGCGCATGAAGAGAAGCAGTATTTGCAGAATGTATTATTGTGCACTAGTAATCCAACATAGTATTACCTAACTTAATTATGTCTCACAGAATAACATACAGATTACTCAAATGAAATAAAAAATGAATAAAATATCGCGCATGTAATTCCTAGATTAAAATACTCTTAAAGATTTTACAATACCACTTATTCATAAAGAATTTCACGTCTCATTTATATTTTTTCTTCTCCAGAAATTTGTGGATCGATTCTCTTAGATCCATTCAGACATAACCGAAAATCCGCCCATGGTTACACAAATCAGAAATACGAAAGCAATACATCGCAGAGATATATGCTAATACACGCGATAAATTTAATACCTCCACGTGGATTTCTGGCCGGTGACAGATACCTACATATATTTCGAGAAGGTAGCTTAATTTCTCCTGCAGCGGAGAGGTATGGAGTGGTGCGATTGTGAAACATGATTCTGTGCACAAAATGGTGAATTATCCCTTAGGAATGAATGGATTTAAGGAATGTGTAAACTATCAATTATTTGGAAAATAAAATTAATTGGAATAAAGTTAATTCATGAATCTCACAGTTTTCACATCCAGGATCCTTGTTTCTTTCTCTGCCCTGCCCATTTTCTTCACTCGATCTTCAACCTTCCTCTCCACTCTCTATTCAAGAAGTATCTCGACATAACAATTGATTTTCAATCTGTAAACATTCTTTGTCTCTTGAACACAAATTTTTAGTCCGCATTTTATTATCATACTTCACGCTTTTCTGTTATGTGTTTGTCCACTTGATAGGATTATTCCAATTTCTCCATATATTAGGAACAATGAGGTGTAAAGAAGATATTCAAATCAGAGCAGTCTCTTGCAAACATTTTAATAAATGGAAGATATTGACTGAATGTATTCTTTGTGCTGATTGTCTCTCTAGAAGAAATTTGAAATAACTCTTGCTTTCTCTGGCATTTTTCTTGTTCAACGTGATTTTTCATTTCATTTCCAAGAATCTATTTAACCTTTAAAGTTCACATTAATTTTCAACAATACATTCCACCTTCTTTAGTGCTTCATTCACTTGTTACCTAATCTCATTTGCCTTTTTCCATTTAGTACCCTTACCAAGATTCCGAGCATTCTCAGTCACTGCTCCGTAATCTGCACTGCATCCCCCGTATCCTCATAGGCCCGTCACTTGCCGCCCTCGGCCTCACCGAAGCTCTCTAGTCCCTGCCGTCATAGCATGCAGCCGGTGTTGCCACTGCCCGCGGCAGTGTCTGCTCAGACTGCGTTAAACCAGCTGCAGCTCATGGAGCTCTTACCATTGTCCTGCGCCTGTGTCCTCTCTCCTTCTCTCTCTCTCTCTCTCGCTTGCATCTGCCACTATTCCCGCTCCATCGCAGCCCCTCTCCGAAGCTCCCACTTTGCGTCCCCATCCTCTGTTGTCCTTGACACTGTTTCCAGTCCTGCCTCTATGCGTACTGCTGCAAATCTGTATTTGATCCCATCCACTGCTTGCTTCCGTCGCACACTCCTTTACTTCCTTTGGTTCCATCATTTAATATTTTTTACGGTTCTTCTTTAATTTCTCTCAGATTTCATTTTTCCTCCGTTGCCTATCTTCTTTCGGGATTCGATGTCATGAACATATGCTTCTCAAATATCTGTTCTACTTCTATTCTGTGTGTGAACCATTTTGTTCATTTACTCACTCATTAATTCACTTCATTTCCTTCCTTCTTCCTATTTCCTTCTCCTGCTATTCCTATTTCTTAACTCTCCTTCTATAATTTAGCTTGCATTTTGCACTGCCATCCTTACAAAGTTTAAGATATGTTTTGTTTTCTTAAAATATTGCTGTTTCATGCGGATTTTTACACTTTTTTCTCGACGAAATATTAATGTCAATGTTTAAAAAATTATTTATCCACAATTTTAAAGAATAATCAGTTATTACTTTCGTTGATTTGAGAAACAAAACAGAATCAACACGTATAAGTATTTAGAGAAATTGTGTCCATTTGAGAAATCATTAGAGGCGATGGAGTTGTCAAATTTATAAATCAAATTTTGAAAAATTAATTGCACATACATTTTTTAAATTATAGTGAACAACAATAATTGTTGTCAACTCAAAAACTAATCCTATTTTTAAACCTAACACTCATTTTCACTGACTTAATCCATTGTCTCACATTTCTCATTCTTTTCCCTTCCCATTTCTGACATTTATTAGGGTTCCTTTTCCTCTCCCACTGTTACCACACAAATACCTCCACCGAAGGGTGACAAGAGGCGGAATCAGCCGAAGTCGTTAAGGCTCAAAGTCCATAGCTACCTCGCCTCCAAGGGTCTCAGGTTCGAATCCCGCCGGGGGAATGGATGTTTGTGTTGTCCTCCCGTGTTCTCCCTACAGTTTAAAAATCACAGTGTTCGCTAGATGACCAAGATATTGAAAAGCCATCTAAAAAAGAAAGTCGCAGTCACGTGCTACGGGATGCCCGGGATGCCCCTCCCCATCTTCCGTCCGCCTGATATCAGTAGGGGTGATAGAGTTGTCAAATTTATAAATAAAATTTTGAAATATCAATCGCACATACTTTTTAAAATTTTAACTATCAACAACAATTGTTGTCAACTCAAAAATCGTAGTGTTAGTATCAACCGTCAATCGTTGTGTTAATATCTTGTAACTCCCTTGACAAGTCCCTCGTCTTCTGCCTCTCACTCTTTTGCGCTCCATTACTCTTCCCTATCCACCCCGTCTGTTCCCACCCCAATACCTCCACCGACAGGCGACAAACGCGCAGTCACACATGCGACCGCATCCCCTCGTCCGTCTCCCACCCGCCCTCGCCGCCGGTCGCAAACAGCACCCGACCGCGGCGGCCGCAGGCCATACCTCCGGCGAGGAACGGCAGCAGCAGAAGCAGCAGCGCGGCGGCAGCGGGTTTAGCGGTAATAACTCTCAGCTTAGGCCCGTTCGAGCCCGGGAGATGATAGCTTACCGTTGTAATTTAGGAAGCAAAGCCCCGGGTATTGGCCGGGCACGCGTGCTCGCCCGCGTCGCGCGTGCTTGCTCGCCCGCGTGCCCGTTCGCCGGGGCTAATGCTTTGACGGCGAACTATCGTTGCGGCTCACGACTATTACGTGCTATTCACGTCAATGCGTGCATTGCCCACTAAACACCATATAAGGTTATTCTGGCGACGCGAGACTACGTGGGATCGAGGAGGGGGAGGGTCGTTAGAGAAGTCCGAGAGCGTACGAGGTACTGTGGGCTCTAATGCTCGGTACAATCGTGGACTAATATTAATGGATCCTAATACTTTCGTGCCAATGAAATAACCTACTACGAAGAGTAAGTTTATTAATAAGGTTCTTCAATACAGATAGAGGCACGAAGCTCAGTAAGGACTATCTTTTTCTAAGCTGCTTTCTAAAATGTAACTGTAAGAGAACGAATCTGCTTCTATAGAAATAACTATTTGCAAAAATTTATGTTTATTTTAGAACCAAAAGTAATTTGAATGTACATCAAAAGACATGTTTTGAAAAGAATTTGTTCAAAATTTGACTACGAATTCTCGAGTATATGAAATTTAGTTTTCTGCGGAGAATCAAATACCGTGAAACGTTATCAATAAATTTCTCAAGAATATTAATGAATGTTCAATCTCTTTGATTATGTAATTAAACATGTAATTATTAAGGAAGAATAATGTTAAAAAATCAGTTTGAAGCGGACTTGTTTTTGTTTAGAAAATGTACACTCTACCAAACCAACCAATATAATTGCTAATGTGTAGGAATAGGCAAATAATATGTAAACGAAACATTTTTTTCAATTTGAAAACAAATTGCTCTATTAAAGGAAACACGACTTGGCACTTTGCCAATTGACTGTCATAAAATTTAGAATTAAACTAATGTGAAGCTAATGTTTTATGTTAGTTAAAGAAAAACGGAAATTAATTTACTCAAAAACAGATTAAATTTTACCTGCAGTTCATTTTTCAACATCAACTGCACAGATTAAGCCAACTAACCCGTTCCGTTGTCAAGACATTAGATTATCATCATCTTATTGGCCTTATCCTACTCCTATTCCTGCTAAAGTTGTAGTTGTAATTTTTCTGATATTAGATTTTCCGATGGATTCATTTAACTTGATGCTTTTTCTGTACAGTTGAAGACCTTGAATTCATCTTCGATGTCTGAGCTTCTTTCAAGGCCTAATGTTGAATATCCTGACAGTGATCTAAGAAATCCTACTTCCGGGACCTGTAAAGTTTCTTCTTACTCTATACCATGAAGGACCAATTGTTACATCCATTTTCATTGGTACCGCCATGGCTTACTGAAATATAGTAAAATTGATCATTTATATTCTTGTCATTTTTAGGACAGTAAAAACTTTACACACTAAGCAGTTAAAATAGTTTTCATAAAAAAACATGCCGGTCTCTTATACGAACAAGAATGAATTCCTCATATGCGCACACCATCTGAAAACAGCTCGCAGACTTTTTCCCAGCCCACACACAACATGAAACCTGATCCTGTCTCTGCTTCACCGCAGACAAGCACGACAACCACCTCTAGGAGGATTGTCTCCTCTCAATCTTACTTGCCTTATTGCTCGACGACGTTTATTAGTGTGCACACTTGACCTTTTCCTTAATAACTCAGTTCCCTGACGGAGTGTAAATACGCGTGCATGCTACTAACAGGATATGGCTAATTTAATAGACGGGTATGCAATCCATTGTCGAGTGCAAATGGCAGGGCCTGTAGTTCATTCTTTTGGTTTAGAGAAGTGAGGAGACCGGGCCAGACGGAATGTCAAATGTGATGACCGCTGGGTTAGCAACTTCACAACTTACCCCTTCACAGCTCTTTTCTCTCATACACACGCATAGATAGATAAGCGCGTGCACGCAACAAAAATCAAAATGCTCTTAATGTTAATTCAAATATTAACTATTTCAGTTATGTTTAATTGTGTGGACGCACTTGTTGGTACTAGAATATATTATGTACTCACTTTCAATTTCTGAATAGAGTTATTTAGATTTGAGTACTGGGAAACTCTTAAAATTAGTTTTATAAATAATGAATATATATGTATATACACATATATGTGTGTGTAATATATATATATATATATATATATATATATATATATATATATTCATTTTTTCGGAAGCAATTACCCACGAAAATATGTTTCGCAACGGTAAACAAATCCAAGTTGTGACCATGTAACTGAGCCACAAATGTATTTTAGTAATTAAATTTGTTCAAATACAATTCTTTGAACAAATTTAATTAATATGAATTATGTATAAAATATGAAAATTGAAATCGACTTGTAACCGAAGAGCATTTTGGCAAAAGATTTATCGGCATTCATTGCGCATTCATCTTTTTCTGTCGAGAGTCATAAATAAATCCGCCATTTACACAAACGTTCTACATACCTGCGCTCCACATATCAGACGCAAATAAAAATACGAATGGTCGTCCTCAAATGAGTATCAATCTCTGTGGGCTGTAGCGTGGTATCCGATAGCAGACTTTTGTCTCGACAGCGAGCGACCGTATGTTCTCAGGATTGAATTTCACGCAGCCCACGGGTTGTAGAGTCAAGCTGCGGAACGGCGCCTGCAGTCACGGGTTCGAGACCTCCATACATCACGAACGTTCATTGTTCGTACGTGCGTATTACGAAGCGAGATCGCGCGCAGGATGCCAGTTCGTGGGAATGCTACGTGAATGACCTTCGCAGGAGAAAGGCTATAAAAGAAGTGGCGCATAGTAGCTTTAACACTGTGTATTAAACGAATTGGAAGATTTATTTATCTAATAAAAGTGCACGGTATTACATGTGATGTTCCAGTCTCCCGAGATTTTAAGCAAGAAACATTAAATATGGCAATGGTTCCCAAAAGAGGAAACATATAGCCAAATTAATTTTATGACAGACCGATAGATGGCTTCAGAAGATGTAACTTTTATGTATTATAGTTTCTTAAAACGTAATTGAGGTATCTAATACATTTGGATGTTAAAAAATCGATAAAAAATAAGTAATGAAAAAAATGAGATTTATTATTTGAAGATTTATTAACGTTTATATAAATATTATCATATTAAAGGTAATTACATTTGAAAGCATTCAGAGTGCATAACACTGAATTGCACTAAAATTGTATTTTCTACTAGTAGATTATAAATTTACGAAACAAATTTGAAACTTTGAGAATCCTAACAAACTCTTGGTTGTTTCTAAAGAAGGGCTTTGCAAAGTATAGTTCTTATTTTTTGCAATAAGCTGAACTTGTTTTTCTTCATATTCTAATCATCAATATATGTGTGTAGTAATGTGAAAAGTGGTATTTGAAAGTTTGGCAAAATGTAATAACAAACTGTGAAGGACTCTAATAAACTAGTTTGTACTGATAAGTTGTTATCATTTGTCTTTACCCAGTGATTTGAAAACAGAAGTTGGTCTTGACAAACGTTACTGATGTCCAAGGGTGTTTCCAGAAAGTATTCCAAGGGTGAAGCAACTTCAGTTAGGACTCTCCATATACAAACAGTTGAATTAATGTTTTAATTGTAACCTGTAAAACATATCTTCTATTTCTTGGCCTTCTTCTCTCTAAGAATTTGGTCCTGATTAACCTGTTCCAGTGCCCGCTTTGTCGTTGATTTTTCAAAATCTCTTCTTCCCACTGACCTATAATCTAATGCAAGTACCGGCATCCTAGTGTACGGCATTCTTTCCAGATCATTCTTGCACCATCGTGAAGCTCGTGCATAAATACTAATTTTCAGAATCCTCAGAAGAGAGCTTCACGATGGTGCAAGAATGATGATAATAAGATGAGACTGAGTCTGGTGCATGAGTAATGTAAAGTGTAATATTATGTAATTGACCAGAGTACTAATGTACCTAACTATACAACTTGTAAATAGTATGAATTTGAATCTATATTTCTTGAGCCTGATGATGCGGCGAACTATCCTCGAAACGTCGTAAAAAGTGTAAAAAGAAGATTGAAGAATAAATGTGTTTAATTCTTTAATGAGACTAACGTGTTGTCTATAATCAAAATGATGAATCAGTTTAACCTATAAAAGTATACTACGAGAAGACAACGAAATTGAAGGATTCTGAAAATAAGATGAACTATACTTAAGGGACTAATGACCTTAGCTGTTGACGGTCCCGGAATCACTAATCGATCAGTCAATGCAATGTCTAAGTGCGTGTTTGGAGCCCCCTGGCACGCTGCGCAGCCTGTGGGGTCGAAGTGCAGCGCGAGGCGTGGGGAGCGGAGGGTGTGTGTGGCGGTGCGGGCGTGTGTGACGCGATGCACGGTCGCTCTAACGCGCTCCACGCCGCCATCATCATGCGCGGCGCCAGCGTCTGCTCGTAGCTGCATGCGCTCCTTGGAGCTCAAGGTCGCCCATGTCTGAGCACGTACCAAGAGAGTTTTGAAGTCGTGGAAGAGTGAGCAGTAGAACTCGGGAGATCCCAGCACCAGGACGTTTGTCAGTAATTGTAATATTGTTTATGAAACAATAATTATTTTTCTTGTTAGCCTGGTTCTTGTTCATTTCCTTCCTCACCTTTTATTTCTTTAAACCATGCACATTACCGACGAAAGGGCGATATATTCATTATTCCTTCGATTCCTTGATATTGATAGCGAAAAGAGACATAAGTTTTGAGTTGATACGATGCTGCATAAGTGTTTGTTTTGTTCTCGTAAACATAACAAAATTAGTTATGGTGTCCCAGTTGGTAATAATAAACTATAATATAATGTTCCGCTACTACCTTTTCTTCCATTCTTTCTAATACTAGTTGGAAAAAATGATTTTACTATTTTTTCTCTCACCGAATTAAATAAAACACCATATTTAGGCTATCGTAAGTTCTTATGCTATGTAAAATATAGATGATTTTATTTTGAGCAACGGAAATGAAAGATAAATAAAACCACTTTTATTCATCTCAATCATGCTTCATTTGAAAGGCTAGAGATGATCTTTCTGAACTTCATCATCATCCAGTTCGGTAAAAGCTCTGGAGAAAAAGTGGTAGCAAAAGTAATTTTCTCAACTAGCAATATGAAACAGAATTGCAAACCGGGTGCGATAACGCAAGTAATACAAAGTTCACATTCGAAGTTTTGAAGACAGCGAGACTATACACTAGAGACCCGATAGAAGCAGATATTCAACACCACGAAAAAGTTGGTTGGGACGCCGACCACAGTCTTGAAAAGATACATTTTACAACATAAATATTACATAAAACTTAATATTTTGTTTACAGGATATATGTAGAATTATTAAATCAAGTAAAAATTTGGCTTGCAAATTGCATATTGTAGCGTCATAGCATTGGGCTCGACCGACCGCACAAGTCGCGCAAGGGGGAGGGGTTGGTCCTCTCGTGCCGCGCTGACGGCGGCTGGACCCCGGGGTCTCTCGAGGGTCTTTCAGCTGGGGACATGTCTGATAAGGCGGCTATCCGTTCGCACAAGTGATGTGTGACGACAGAAATCGTCTGCAGGTGGACGGCAGGTTCCATGTGCAGCCGGCCCAAATCTCGAGAGCAAATGACGCTTTGTGCGTGGGAGATCGGTCACGTGATGCCTCGCAAGAGAGGCGGGTGGAATAAGCTGCCTGGCATTCGAGGTTGACCGGACCGATGTGCGGAGGGGATCGCGAGCAGCGTCTTGCGAGGCGTGGCTTTTCGATACGGGACAAGAGACCAGGGGCGGCGCTAGTGTAGCGAGCTGGGTTCTCTTGGCAAATACTGAGGCGGTTCGTCTCAGGAGTCGGAGTGCTGTGGAGAGCAGCGTTCCTTAGGAGTGTACATAGTGTAATAAACTATTGTAAATAAATATGTACAGCAAACTCCGTGTCTGTGTTTTTCCTCGTCTCATGACGACGTCACAATATTTTGGAGCCTGTGCTCTGTTAAAATTGTTTTATATAGTAGTATGTCGAGCTGTGCAGTAATAAAGGCACAAAAAATACGACTGAAACATTAGCAGTCATCAAGTAAATAACAAATAGTTGCCACACGCTACAACCGTGTGTATAATTATTTCTAAGAAGCCGGTGAACCCAATTCGAAATAAACATGGTTTCGTGACAGTCAGTGGCTAGGTCAGGATGGGCACGCCTGCGCCTTATATCTTAGCAAGGAAATGACACGTGACATTCATCTATCGATCATTATTAGGGGCACACGCCATTCGACCTGTGGCAGTCGCCAGCCGGCCGTGCGCAGCATATGGGGCGCCCGCGGCGGCGGCGACGGCGGCAGAGGAGGCGACAGTGCAAAAAGCGAGGCGGCTGCGCTGACTCCGCACACAGGGCCGAAATGAGCGCCTAAAAATAAAATTAAAAAATGCTGGGGAAGATTTCAAAGCACAAATGAAAGAGGGAACTTTTGTACGTGCTTCTAGTTTCTTCCGGGGAAAAATTACTTTTTTTTGTTTTTTATTGGAAATAAAGTCGTCTATGAAGGGAACCGAGTGCCTATTATTCCATGTAATTTTCAAATGGTATTTCAGGATTTATAGCGATTATGAACGCGATAATCTAGTGCTTTAATCCTGCTGTGACATTCAGTTTTCCACACCCGCGAGATGTTGGGGTCGAATACGACTCTTTAGGTTTCATTGAAGTACTAAGTAAGAAAACACAATTTAAATGAAAACAAAGACCTTCCGTATACCCATGTAGGTATTTTCAGAAATATGTTAAAAAGAACTTAAAACACCAGAGATACTAAAGAAATTGTTGTTTGCTTCTTCAGATTAAGCGTTTTCAAATGATTGAATATTGCAACAATGCATCTGTTCCAACAATTTTGAGATTCATCTTAAAATTTAAAAAAAAAATAAAAGCTCCAAACATTCTTTCCATTTTCCTTCAAGTCTTACAAAGAACTTTCCATCTCTAGTCGTAACTGTAGCCCACGAAACAAAACAGAAATGCTATTCATGTGCAACCATATCTACATCGGTTAACCAGTAAACTTCCTCACGCTTTTACATTTCTCGTCTTTTCCCTCTGTTGTGATGAAACACAGAAAACGCTCGTTGCGTTTGTATTCTGTCGTTTTGTCCCACTGCGGGAGTCGGAGGCGCCCGTTGCCCCAATGCCCCGGTGAATTAAACCGATCTCTTTCCGCGCGCGCGCCGCCGCCTCTAAAAACGCTTAATGACTCGCCCGGGGCGACGAGAGGGCGCGGCGCCGCCGCCGTCTGGACGTCGCGACGTCGCTCGTGTCACAGTGGCGGTCGCCGCCGCCGCCGCTCCGCCAGCCGGCGCGGCGCGACGCGAAGCGCCCCGACTCCCGTGGCCTTCGGGCCGTGACCTTGCGGCCGTTGGCAACTGGCGTACCACAAGATCCACCACGGTGACCTTTTATTGTTATTAATGATGTACGTTGTGTTAATGGTGAGGTTCATCAAATTAATAATGTTCAAACAATATTAAGTTAATTCCGATGGTTTCAGGATCATTTTCTATTTGACGTGTTGCATTGTATTCGATATTTCTCCTTTCCTAGGAAAATTGATAATTGATTGTAGTTTGATACCATTCACAAAAGTCTACACAAAATATTAAATTGTATGGGACTTAAGAGTGAGTTTATCATCGCCATTTGTTGCCCTTTCTTGAGGCCGTAGTGGTACATGTGTCAGCAAAATTTGATTCTTAATTATGACTCCGTAGTACATGTAAAAGTATAAGGTGCAACCAAATATTGAGAAAACTATGTAACATTAAACACAGGAACATTTATTGAACATTATTTATTCAACATGCTGTTTTTTTACCAGATTTCGGGCATTGTATACCTCCGATGGATAATCAACTGCAACTTCCACTGTCTCCGGCCACCTTCCCCACTAGCCACCGCAACCGTCAACCTTCCTCACTAGCCACCGCCTACGCACCACCCCACCTTCCCCACCAGCCACCGCCACCGCTCCAGCGCACTTCCCCCACCAGCCACCGCCTCAGCCTACCTTCCCCATCAGCCAACGCCACCACACCACCCCACCTTCCCCACGTCACCGCCACCACTCCAGCGTACCTTCCCCACCACCCACCGCCACCGCCCCACCCTAGTACCCCACCTTCCCCACCAGCAACCTCCACCGCCTCGCCCAGTCTTACCCCCACCGCCGCCACCAACTCTACCTCCCCCTTCGCCACCGCCGCGCTCAACCGCCGGGGTCGCATTAGCCGCTTAACCCTCTCGCGGAGGGCGGCGACTTCCGGCGCGTGACATGTGACTCGCGCGCGTCGCTTTCACTCACTTCCGGCCACGGCGCGCGACCCCCGAGCTTTTTTGATCACTCTGGCCGTCGCTGACTTCCTCCTTCCTTAAGCCTCCGGTGGACACGAATGGCAAAGATAAGAAGTACGTTCTTGGCGGTCTAGTAAAAATGATTATAATAAATATTGGAATTCAATAATGCAAACAAAATGGTTGAAAAGAGATGGCATCATATAAGAGAGGATTGATGTAAATGTAAATGAATTTAAGTGACAAGTCGTTAACGATATTACCGGCTAATGCTGTTTATGGAACTCAAACTACCTACATTTGGTTTCAATACGAAAGCAGAATGTACTATCACATATAGGGATAATATTTCAACTATTTGAAAATGGCATGTTGAATTTGAAATGTTGGCGTATGTTTCATAGTTTGTGCCTGTGTTTCAAACTTCTAAATACGATCATACCTTCTATTCATCTTACAGCGAATAATGTACGAAAATGTAATTTCGCACAAACAGCTGAAACCCTGTAATAGCTCAGTAGAGCCCTAGGATGGAATATAGGCTTCGGAATCCTTCGTGAAAGACACTCACAAATATACGAGATTAAGATCAAAGGAGATTCATTCACAACTGTTTTATTTCGGCTCCAGCAATAGAGAACACACGACTCTACAAAGAGGATCTTCGTAGCGAAGTTTTGACTACACGTCGATTTGCCAGGCTAATACATCTTTCAGAAAATGCCCGTACCCACACATGCGAATAGGAGGAACCAATGATCAGCACAGAGGAATTATTGTGCACATGCAACCATTGCGAGATGCAAGTTGATTTGAGCATGGATAGTGAGATCATGATGTTGTTCTCAGCAGTCTTACGGTATAGTTCAGAGTTTATGAAACATAACATACGGTTTAAGAGCAATGCGAACTATAAACTTAGACGATTATTTCTACAGAAATACTTGTGCAATTATCTTGTTTATCTTGAAGAGGACTTCAAAAGTCCATAAAGCAATACTTAGTACGTGGACACTCGTTAGACTCTAAAAAATCTTACTGCTGCGCAAAGGAGATTTCTGAGTAGAGGTGGAGACTAAAAAGGATACTCTCGTTGTTATAATATTGTTATAACACAAATTGTAAGACGTCACTCTTTCAATAGAAAAATCATAAAATGTATAAACCCAACTCAATTCAGTCTCAAGAATCAAGTAAGTGGAATAATAAAAGTGTGAAAATAGTATCAATGGTTCTTTCTACAACTGGTTAAGTACCACGGTCATTAAATAGCTGGACAAGGTGAATATTATAGAGTGTTTAGAACAGTTAAAAAGAGCCGTCATATTGGATAGAAACTAGTTCCGTCTGCAAATTTTTCAGCGTTGACGACCACAACAACAACAATAATAATAATAACAATAATAATAATAATAATAATAATAATAATAATAATAATAACACGTGGACAAAGTAAATCTTCCTCATTATTCAGTTGATATGTTTATATTAACCAACCTTCACAGCCCCGGGCCGACTATGCCTTTCTTCTACCATGCTCTCCCAACCGTTCCAGCTTTCCCGGTTGTCCTAGCTTTTCCCGTTCGCTTCCGCTTCCCCGACCGTCCCCACTTTTCCAATAGCCCACGCTTTTTGAATCGGCCTCGCGTTTCTTGCCACCCCGCTTTTCGGGACGTTCCCTTTTCCAGGTGTCCCCGTTTTTCCGGTCGCCCCTGTTTTTCCAGACGTCCCCGCTGTTCCTTGTCGTCACGCGTTTCCAGTCGATATCGAATTTCAGGGAGTCTCCGCTCTTGGGTCGTCCCGGTTTTTCCTCTGCCCCGCTTTCTGTCTCCGCTCTTCCAGTGTCCCTGCTCCGCTTCTATCTCGCCATCACCTCCTCCCTTTCTACTCCATCATCTCCACCGTTCCGCCTCCCCCACCCCCATCTAGGGATGTGATGGCTAGAGCCTTTCTGTTCCCACCCGCCGCGTCATCCGCGACCGCTGCCGCCTCCCCGTTCTTTTCCACGGTGCCGTTTCTGCCACGTTCCCCGCGCCGCGCCGTGCATTTGCATGGAGGCGTCGTTGCCGGCTATTATTTTCGTATCAGTCATGTAGTCTTCCCCGCGCGAGGTCGCGCGTCGCACATGCGCCATAAAAAGCGTTTTCGGGCAGGAATGCGTCGCTGTTAATGGCATTAGAGCTATCAGCGTGTTACGCTCGGGGTCGCTCCTGTTGTGGGAAGTGGAAGTGGGGTCTCACAGCTTATTTCCGGTCGAGGGGCCGAGTGTGTGTGTGGTGGGGGAGCCTTGAACTGGGCGCAATGCTGTATTCTGTATTTGAAATTTCGGGTAGGCGGACGGTTTTAAAAATGTTATAAGTTGAAAGACGTTGACGGACACTCCATGACAAACACGAGTCGGCAGGATTTACGAATAGGCCGTAGATCATGAAAAGCATCCGTGCCTGAAACACGACGTGATCCATGGACTTATTATTTGAAACATGTGAAGAAACATGGTTTCGGAATGCATGGAACTTAAACTACAACTAAATATTACAAAAAAGAGGAGAGATTTTGAAAAAGACAAAATACTGCGTAGGTACGAGCTTTCGAATTACTCCTAACAAAAATATTACTACCTTTAATTTCCTCTATACCACCATCTTATATATTATTTCTCAAAGGGCTGTTTGGTCTTTTCAATAAATTGGGCGACATACGAAACCGATCTGTATAAAGAAGCAATGGATTGAAAAATCGTGTGTCTTTTCACCTGCACATGTGACATTCGTATTGAAAAAGGGCGTTAAAAATACCTAAATATTAAAAAAAGTAGTAATTCGGGATCTGTAATATCTGATTGCCGCGCGATCTATCGGAAGAAAATTACACTCGGACGGTGGCGGGAAATGCAATCTCAAGCATTTTTGTTTGTTTCAATTTAGTGTAGGTTGTGTAAGCACGTGAACGTGATTTTCTACATTGAATAGAAATCTTGAAATATGAGAGGTTAGTGATCTTAGTGAGGTTAGGTTGTTTATAATGCTGGAATACAAAAAAAGAATTTAAGCAGAAAACAGTTTGGTTATTTGACTAACCGTGCGATTTAATCGCACGGGATCTCACTAGTTTGTATAATTTTAGATGTATATGTAGAGTATCATGTGTATGAGTAGAGTATGTGGTATAATATGAGTGGAATGTATCATATCCTGATACATTATTCTCATATTACTTCATGACCGTCACCACGTTCGTCACGTGAGTGACCGCTGTCACTGCGATCACCGCTGGCTGGGAGCGTCGCGGCAGGTGTGGCGTCGGCGTCGGCGGCGTCGGCGTCGCGACGGCATCTCCGCGCGGTCGTAAAAGTCCTCTCGCATCGCAATGCCCCTCTCAGATCAAATTGGAAACAAGGCACGTGGCGGGCGCCGGCCTCCCGTCGCTTCGCCGTCCGCGGCAGCACATGGCCCCGCGCCGCGATCTTACCACTTACCCGTATGCCTCGGCTAGTGCTCGCCCACCGCGTCGAGCCCCTCGACCAGCTCCTCGACGCTCCTTCGCTTTCCATGAGAGCTCTCAACTTGGAATCCACGAGTGTGTTTTTTTATCTGTCAGGGTTTGTTTGTGTTTGACTGCCTGTGTCTGTTTGTGTGTATGTCCGTCTGTGTCTGTTTGTGTCTGTCTCTGTTTGTATCTGCCTGTTTGTGTCTGTCAGTTTGTGTCTATCTGTCTGTGTCTGTCTGGTTGCGTCTGTCTGGTTGTGTGTATCTGTTTGTGTTGGTCTTTACTGTGTCTGTCTACATCTGTGTTTGTTCGTCTCTGTCTGTCCATGTTGGTCCGCCTGTGACTGTGTTTGTCCGTGCCTGTTTGTTCTTCCGTGTCTATCCGTCTGTCCGTACCTGTTTGTCACCATGTCTTCTATGATTTTTGTCTGTGACTTCTGGGTCTTATGCCTGAGTGCTGTGCCTTCTTTCTGAATGTGTCTGTCTGTACGTCAGCACTCTTCCTAACCAGATTTTCCGAAATAACTAGCACAGAGTAGCGCTATGCAAGGATACCGGAGAAGTGTAATAGTTTGCCTATGTTTACCTCCTCCAGTCGGAAGTGCCGAAGCACCTACTGATGCAACGAGTTACATATTTCACAGCATGACTGCCATTACGCAGTCCCTCAGTATTCTTTAAATACTAAATATGTTATATATAATACATTTCTTGACAGAGAGTATTTCCTCTTCTTACGTAATGTACTACATCAATCTCGTTCGAATGTCGTCACTTCCGGCCTTTTGACACCACCTAAGTGTCTGACTAATATCTTCAGGGAAATTCTAGAGCGCAAATGGTCAGTGATTCGTTCCCGTGGGTTTCGTCATTGAATTCCAGGTGAATGCGAGAGCATGACCTTCAATAATGGGCAGGGGAACGCGGGTGACCCTTCTTTCCTCATACTGATCACACACAACTTACATGAAATACACACATGTTGGGTGATCTAACGGGAACTTAGGCGCTGCCCGCAAAGCAGGAGATACTTGGAGAGAGAAACCCCACAATGTGACGTAGAGTTTCGTTCTGGAATCTATTTTCAGTGCAGGAGGTACACCAACAGCTCAGAATTTAACATGCCCTACAATTTCGGTACTAATGATGTAAGTAGTCGCGTTTGGAATCAATACTCAATCATCCCTCATCCTGCCCCAACTATCAATATTACGGTCACAGTTTATCCCTGGTCCTCCTAATGCCTAATTTCATGATCTCCAATAATACCGACGGAAATGAAAGCATGCTTCTGTCAGAGCATGCGTCTGCAAGATTGCAGGAATAGAGCATGAAACCATGCGTCTGCAAGATTAAATCTGGTCTGAAATGTTATTATCCATTAATTGATTGATTGGTTGGTTGATTAGTGATTCCCGGCACGTCATCTGTGAAGGTCATTAGATCCTTAACTGTAGTGGATGATTTGTCGCGAAAGGTGGTGGTGACCTACCCCCCTGGATGGCGAGATCCGGCGCCGATCTACCTGTCAGCTTGCGGAGTTTTCCCCAACTAGGTGACATCCAGCAGCGGGCCCCCCCCTTCCCAGCCGGGACAAGCTTTAAGCTCCCGAGTGGTCTCCGGACATATGTGGTAGTATAGTGCATGTAAGTGTAAGTGAGTGTAAAGGGTAGGATAGGACAAGGAAAAGGATGGAAAGATCACGCGCGGTCCGTGGTCCCTTTGTTAAGGTACTGCACCGACATTAACCTAGAGTTGATCAGAGAAACCATAGAAAACTACCGATCAGAGGAGCCGGCCGCTAGAATTCTCCTCCAGACTGCGGCTGAATTCAGCCTGTCAATCTAGCTAGTGTGGAAAATCCTGTCACCTTGGGGAGTGGAACCCTCGGACTTCCGGTCAGAGGCCCTGCAGTGACATCAATTGACGCACTGATCCACCTATGCCGGTAAATGCCGTTCTTACAATTTAACAATTTACAACTCGCTATCGTTCACTGTCGGTTTCAGAACCGTGAGATCGTGGTCGCGGAATACGCGACAACCATCGCCGCTGTGTGTTGAGTCTACCCCCCCCCTCACGCACCTGCGCGAACGTAAACGAGCACGACCGCTCTTCCCTTTTTTCGTTTTCAATCATATTGGTCCCCGCGGCGATGCGACGAGCTCTAGGGCGCCACGCGGGGCCTAACACCTAACCAATACCATTCCGATACGGCGCGCGGTTATGTGAAACGGCACGGCGCGGCGCGGCGCGGCGCGGCAAGGCAGGAGGGGGGCGGGGCGGTCTCCCGTATTACGCCAACTGCGGCCCCTCCCGTCTATTCCGCATATGAGGTCGGCGGCGGAGGAGCGCGCGGGTGGAGGGGGCGGGGCTGTTATGGGGGCCCGCGCCGTAAAAGAAAGCCTCCGCGCCTCTTGATGCGACCCAAACGCCCCGCGGACGCACCTGTCGGCTCATCAGGTATTGCCTGCTGGCGCGCACCGCGCCACCCGCCGCAGCGTCGCCGCCGCCGCCTCGCCGCTTTCTGGAGGCTGCGATGGGGGCTGCAGAGGGGTTGTGGCTTCCTTTAGCTTCTTTTATTTATTTGCTATCTTAATTGTCTTCTTCGATCTTCTTACTTTCTTCATGTTTCCTCCTCGTAGTTCTTTTTGTTTTTCGACTTCTTTTTTTCTTCGTACTTCCTTTTTTCTATTTTTTCTCTATTTTCCTCCCTTTGTACCTTTTTCTTCTTCTCATTCTTATTTTTCTTCTTCTCTTCCTTCTGGTTTTATCTTCTCTTTCTACTTATTTTTCTCCTACTTCTTTACTTTCTTCTTCTTTTCTTCGTGCTTATTCTCCTCCTACTTCTTTTCTTCCTCCTTTCTACATTTTTTGTCCTCCTCGGCCTCCTTATTCATTGTCATTTTCTTCTCGTCTCTTTCAATTGTATAAATGAAATCAAACTGAATTAAAATTCATTTAATGTCAACTATAAAGTTCTGTCAACATCGTGTTTTTTTCGTAATCAATAGTATGACATAAACTACTTAGATTTCAGATTAACGCTTTTATACACGCATTTTTAAACAGCATGTTAACGGATCATGTTTTCATTTGTAATTAAATGGTTTTGTTATTTGATTTATGATTTTTAGTAATGAGTACTTTGTTGATTTTGCAGTTGATTTTGACAAAAAATAAAAATGCTAATATCTCAAAATGTGATTTTGGACTTATCATTGATCAAACAGCGGAGATTTGGCAAAATAAATCTCGAATTCACTAAAGAGTTATTAGATAATCTGCTTTGTTTATTCCTATTATGTTTTTTCACAATTTTACTTGTTTTTTATTTGCTTTTAACATTTATTTTCTACTTTTGTGAAACACTTTAATTAATAATATTATCAAACAGACATGCCACATTGAAAGCACGCACACACAAACATTTCCTTCCATAGAATCATGAACTAAGTAATTTATGCAATTGATTCATTCGACGGAATTATTGTGAATCCTAAATACCATCGCGATTACATATGAAGGATGATTCTTAATCTTCAATACACTTGTCTATGTCAGATTATTTGGACATCGGAGATATTGATTAGATATTGATTATTGCATGCGAGAATGTTCTTAATCTTCTCAATCATAGTGAGACTGGGACATGATGAGCGTCAGCATTTCAAACACCCATAAAGGAAGAACCATATATGTTCAAATCCGTGGAGTTAGCAATTACTCACTCCGCGACACTGCGGACCAATGAACCGTCGAAACTAAACGGATTTGGAACGCTGCGGAGATGTAGCAGTCGACACAATTAGGAAGTCCCACGCACGAAAATTACGCTTCAGCAAAGTGAACAGGAATTGGATTTACTTTTGAAAGGTTTACTCCTACCTGTATGAATATTCAGCACATTATAATCATTGTTTTTGAAGTGAATATAACTTTGTCTTGGAAATCAGTTATGTTATGGAATGGAAAAATAGTCATTGAGGGAAAACCTATATTATCATTAGAATATCAAACGAACAAATGAAGAAGACGTTATTAAGAAGTAAAGGGGTTCCATATCAGTTCAATCAGTTTTCCTGTACCCAAATATTTAAATCGCAAGCACAAAAATAATTTTTGAGCCGAAAATCAGAAAGTGGGTTTTAATAAATTTAGCACAGAAAACGTAAGGCTTCTCATTTTGATTTGTTATTAAATTAAAAATACACTACTCTAGACATTAAACAAACACAAATTCTCAGTTTGCGGGAAATGTTTCATCTCATCAAAACCAACCACCCACTTTATTTGCAAATAAGAGTGTGAGCCTTCAACTCCACCTCTCAAAGCGAAACTAATGTGCGAACCTACCAATTTATGCAGTTATAACTTTTCTTCGCTGACAGACGGAATGTGTTGAAACACGAGAGCGCTTAGAAATGCATGAATCGGCAAACTTGAAAGAACGGAACACTCGTCATTCCACTCAAAGCTGTCAAACGACCTCGCGACAAAACGGTCGCAAACCTTTTCGCAGAAGGCATGAATTCCTTCGTTAACCCCATTCTTCACTGCCACTAGCTCAACGACCTGACATCGCCGCCGTCGCCATCGCCTGCCCTGAAGAAAGGCGGCGTCTTGCAAGCGGAAGTGAATAAAGAAGTTCTCTGTTTACGAAACAGCCGTCAAGTAGACCTTCGGCGTTTGAGAAAACAGCACGACCGGTGCCGAAGCCGGCGTGGCTCGACGCGGCGCGGAGCAGAGAGAAATACCTCGCTTGTGAAAAGATGCCGAACCAGTGGGGGGTGACTGAAAGTGGATGGAGAAGGGAGGGATAGTATTGAAGGGGCGGACGAGTGAACGTACCGGGGATGGAGATGGTTTGTTTTGACGTTATGATGGTGGCGGCGGCGATGAGAATGATGACGAACACAGATGTTTATGATAGTTGACATGAGATGCCAAGGTTGATGGCAGAGAAGTTGGTGACAATTTATAGTGATGTTAAATCGAAATAATACATTATTTAAGCAACCAGACAGAGTCGGGGATCCGGACATAGTCCCATTCTGTGAGCTAGTCAGATGAGGATCTACTTGCAAAAAGCTAGTTCTAAGTTAAGCTCTAGGGAGATGAAGAGTATGCCACTCCCTTCTACCGCAAAGGCCAAGTGGTGCTGACTTGCCGGAGATCTGAACTGCCTCTTACGCAAATAAATTACCGTCACTCGAGAAATACTGGAGAGGGGAAATACAAAATTCTACTGATCATTGGCATGTAATTTGATCTCCTTGTTATGCAGGGGCGGATCCGGCCAATCGTTTTGGAGGGAACTACCTTAGAGTTTTGTTAAATAATACACATTTATCCTATGTCCTATACCATCATTCTAGTGTATATATGATATTGAACAATATTATTTTTTAAATAATTACATAATTATAATGTAAATAATTATTTAAATTAATTTTGAAAAATAAAAGAAGATAACAAACGAAAACTCTCGGCTCTTTTGGGGGAGCTATGGCGCCCATGGATCCGCCAATATTTTAATGTATTCATCCTGATCGAAGTTCTCAATAGTAATAGTAATAATAATAATAATAATAATAATAATAATAATAATAATAATAATAATAATAATAATAATAATAATACACCTAAAGTACATGAGATGGATTTCAAAATGCTGATTGGCGGAAATCCACCATACAGGGGGCTGGAGTCAGGGGCGGATATATCCGATCATTTGTTAAGGGGGCATCATAGATTTTCGTTAAATAATTTTTTTTTTATTTTGGGTATTTTTACTGTGTATAAGATACTATTAAATATTTTTTAAATATTTACGTAATTCCAATATAAATAAATAGTTTTGCCAAATAAAGGAAGGTCAAAGACGAAAATTCTGGGCCTTTTTGGGAGGGGAGCATGTCTTCCATGCCCCCCTCTGGATCCGCCACTGGCTGGGGTGCGTGCTTTATGGTTGGCGGCGTGACCTTCGGGGGGCCACAGCGTGAAATTCGACGGAGGCGCTCGGACAAGTGGGCGGGTGGTCTGTGCCCCCTGCGGCAGCGGGGGTGGTGGTCAAGGAAACCCATGGAGGGGGGAGGGTCATTCAGAAAAACGTCGGTATGGGCTGTTCTCTTTTACCGAGAAAATAGAACGATTTCTTTTTTTTTTATCGTGAAACGAAGTGGAGTAGAGATAAGGGTTGTGCTTCATCCACCTCCACGAATTCCCAGGTTTTCAGAAAGATTTTGTTAGAAACTGCCCGCACCTATCCCCCATCTGTTACTATTTTAACCAGAGATTGACGGTCATGGAGGGCTTTTCGTTGAGAATTCACTTCAGTTTCCTCGTAGAAAGTAAGACTCCGCAATTTGGGATCGTCGCCTCGCACCCTATCTGAAATCTGGTAATTTTGAAAATACCGCAAGTCAGGAATTGTAAAATTATGGAAAAACAAGGAGAACTGAACAATTAAGTGCGTAGATAACTTTTCCCTGTTCTTTCTGACGCATAAATCGTGATTGAGAATGCCATGGAGACATGTAATTTACTTGTATCAATAGTACAATAGTCACTGGACTTATTTAAAAGTTTATGGCTTACGAGATTTCAAAAGCTAATCAGGAATTTTTTACCTAAACAGGTAAATAAATACACATCGCAAGTTCAGATTGTAATTTGACACATGTATTACAATACCATATGAAATGAGAATGTGCATACTTCAAACTTGGTTCATGTGATAGAGACAGTTGCTTGAATTATGTGTCTCTGAAAATACATAGGAATATTTCCGTATTGAACATCCGTTTTCACCAGTCACTCTGTCAGTGATTTCTTTCCGCTCGGCGTGCTCTTTAGCTACATCTCCGTCCGCCGCGCCGCCAGTTAATTTATTTACTTACCGGGCATTTCTTAGTAATACCCCGTAAGTAAATTAAGTACCGCATCGACAGGAAAACGTGTATGTGGGGAATTGAAAAATGTTTGCTGTAAGTTACCTCACATTCAGATAGAAAAGCTATTGCCATAATCTACCGAAAACGCCACGGAATGCTGCCAAACAAATAAACAAAGAAGCGGCCGATACTGTCCACAAGCTTCTGGCAGGGAATACGCAAATCCCGCTGCGACGATGGCGTTTCTACAGAGAGGCCGAACAGTGGGGGCGTAGGCCAGGGCGAGAGCAGGGGTGTTGGTGTTGGCAATGGCGGGGGCAATCGAAGGAAAAGAAAAAAAATCCTTCTCATCATCAGTTCTGCCAGACGTTCACTCCCAGGCAGAGCGCTCAATCGAGAGACTCCTCACGGCCACGGCGGCCAAGTGGTGGGAAAGTAAAAATAATAGGAAATGCCTGGAGAAGGGATCATTGACAATACGGTGTCGGTGAAAATAATGCTGTGTGATGGAAAAAAACAACAAATAATTCTAAACAATGTAGTAATTATGTATTATGTGAGTTATATTCAATGTGAGTGAAGTAAGTACCAGGGTGGGAGTAATGCTCATGGACCAGTGTTTAATTCACACGGCAAATAGGCCAAAAAAACAAAATGTAAATTATACGCGCGCGCGCACACACACACACACACACACACACACACACACACACATACATAAGACTCCTCCACTTGATGCGAAGAAAGCAGGTCACCACAGTTCGTATCCTCCAAAGCCACTTGGCCTCGTGTCCGTCTCGCACACGGTGGGGGCTGAGAGCGAGGGCGAAGGCGACGACGGGCACAGCAGCGGCGGCAGGGGTGGCGACAGGGGCGAGGGCGCCGTGGGAGGGGCAGCGCGCCGAGAGGCCTGGGGCGCGCGCGGGTGGGCCAGGGACCACCCGGTCGCCCCCTCCCCCGCCCCCGCCCCCGCCCCGCCAAGCCTCGCTGCAGGGGCGCCTGGCGACGGCGGGCGGCGAGTTTTGCGAAGGCCCCTTCACCCCCCCCCTGTGTGTGGACAGTCTCGGTTTGCCTTTTTGGTGAAAGCGAGAGATCTGCCTTGAAGTGGGGACCGTCCGGCTGCGGTGGCAACATTGTAGGATCTGCAGCATCGTCAACTGTCCAGATTGTGGTAGCTTTTCAACTGTTGCTAGATAGCTACGTCGAATACGATTAGTCTAGAGCAGTGGTGTCAAGCCTCGCCCAATTACGTGCAGCCAAGGTGCTTTGGGAATATTCACTTCGATTAGAATGAAAGGGGAAGATGAACGAAAACGGGAATGACACATGCCATTGGTAACTATATTAGATCAAAAGCGGTTTGCCTTACAAAACAATTGTTGCCAAATGGTGCGACATATTTCATGCACCATATTTTATTACTTAAAATTCATTCCCAAGAAGTGTCATCCCGGGACCCGAACCCCAAACCTTGGGTTAACCAGAGCTATTGAATGAAAATTCACATTCGTTGCAATTTAACGATACATCCGAGATCTTATAAGCGAAATAATTAGAATGAAAGGGGAGATGAATGAAATAGGAATGACACACGCTTTGTTGTTTAACAATTGGTTCAGACGGAGTTTATGAAAAGAAATATGCGCTTCCATTCATGAGGCACGTAACTATGTTTCCTTTTACAGTACCCACACAGAGGCAGGAATGTGTTTTAATAATTCGGCTTCATTGAGCTACTGCCTTGCGGCTTAAGCGGCTAGAGGGGGTTCATTAATAACTAACTATAACTTGTTTTTAGCTTAAACCTAATATAACAATTACAATGAAGCACTTTAGCATACCTAACTCGAAATTTTGTTTAAATATTTTTTTTTCTAAATTCTAAGTAACGTTTGTTCATTTGTTTCTTTCTCCCTCCTTGATTTTTTTCATTCACGAGTCATTTTTGTTTCAATATATACATAACTATTTATTTAGCTCATTCATTCTCATTAGACTGTACTACAAAAATCTCGGTCACGTTATTGGTAGGACCAGGGCTGAAACTGCAGTACTTTGCAATGACCAAGCAGCTCATCTCTGGGGTTCGACGAGCATTTATTCGGTACTCCTCGAATGCCCCATGTCTGTCACCGCCTTTAAGTAAATGATTCGATTGTGGTATGAGTGAAACCAATCAGCGGCTTGGTTTGAATTCTATTGTAGTGCTTGCTGTTTGTCTCCTAAAATTCTTGCGTGTTGTTTCATGAAGTTTCGCTGGGATATCCGCATTAAAAGGAATAAAAAAAGCCTCTTAAGCAATACACTCGCATTTTGTTCTTTACTTAATAGTGGGTTTGAGATATGTTGGGTTTCCGACACTTGCAAGAAATAATGCAACATTCGAAGTTGGACAGCTCGCTACAAAAACTATATTTTTAATTTATTAAAACTTCAAAAAATCCTTAAACTATGTGACGCCTGAAAAAAGGTTCATTGGGTGCTCTTTTCTTGAGCTCAGGAATGAATTCTCCTTCCCCTTTACTCTATTTTGTTGAATTATGGATATTATGAATAGGGATGGATTTTGATGACCAAAAACGATCAATAAAATGCTCTTAAAATATTTTTAAAATGCCTTAAAAGCAAAAATATTACTTTAAAAAATTGATCAAAACCATTTCGGATGAACAACTCATGCTGTTGGATACGTTACTGATTTTTGTTGTGCTTCTTCTATTCGTTCATGTGAAATTGTTCCGAAATCGCCTGAGCTGACAATAGCGCTGATAGACATCACAGGAATGTTAGATTACATACAACGGCTGACATTAAAATTTCTGAGTGAAGAAATCGAATAGGCTACTCAAGAATTCTGTCGAGAACATTTGTTGCACCTAGTAAATATTACTTGAAGCAAATATCATTGAAATGATGTTAAAATCGATAAAATCAGCGAAAAGTGCATTAAAATGCCGGAAACATTAAAATTTATTGTTATTTGTCGAAATAGACGAAAAATACAAAAATTGACCTATAAAATGGGTCACTTCCTTTTGTCCTACCATAAAATGAATTTCTGTACTAAACAGCATTGTTATAAAGTGAAATAAAAAAAAGACATTTCATTAAAATCCGCCCCCTGAGTTTGAGTGAAGGTAGTTACAATCGTTTGTGACTATTGATAACAATAAATGTTTATTCCCGTGTAATTGTTACTAATGGGATCGGAAACGACTAACAAATTTCGGCATTCATCGTACCTCCCATCGAAGGATCGATGAAAATTATTGTTACACGGTATTGCTAGGAAATAACTCCACATTAACTCATCAAAGAGCAGAAAAAATTGCATATATCGTAGATTCTTTAGGTCTAGTAATCTACAGTATGCAGTGCGTACATTCTTCTGCCTGTAAATACAAACTGATATTAATCCATTTATTCTACTGAAATGAATAATGTTCTACCTAATGTGTGAGATTTTATTTTAAGATTCAACAGTAGCATCCACAATTCGGGAAATACGGAAACAATCGTTTAATGATAGCTGACAAAATACAAGGCGGTCCCTGTATGCCACAGAAACAGAACAAGTAAAACAATTGGGAGATCACATTCCTATTTTACTTAAGACCTAAAACAGTAGTTGATTCAAATTAAATAAACTTCACTAAGATCATGTTAGTGTAAATTGAATAAGAGACTATAAAGTAAGAGTAATAAACACATTTTTGACAAGTGTTTGCGTTCAGAATTTAATACTCAAGTAGACAAATAATAATTGATTAAATTAACGAACGCGACTTCTGTTGATAATTATTCTCATCAAAATTTGCATTTTATTGAGGAAAAATGATCAAACCTTTGCACATCGTTCATATGAAAAAGTTTATTCTATTGTATATTTTACCTTGAGTTGAGTCGTTAGATAGCTTCTAAATTCATTGTTAAAATGACCATGTACTCTCTCCCTAACACAATTTGCCTCACAATATCATCTTGAAAAAGTTTTCAATTTTCAAAGCTCCTTCCATTAGAGACCTCTGTTACAACCATTCACCTCAACCGAGGACTTGTTAATGACTTCTGCCCTGGAGCGAAGCCTAATGAGCAACAGCAGGTGGTTAGACAGGCAAAGAGAGAATCAAATACGTATTTGAAAGTAAAAGAAGTGCACATAATAATTTAAGCCTTTTATTATCTGTCTACTGAATTTAAATACTTATTTCTCTGAATGCCTAATGACCTTTTTGTACTGAATTAATTAATGTCCGTCAGTATCTTGTGGTATTGGACTGATAGAGAATAGAATGTGAGTTGTACTTACAATATCAGTTAGATATTTCAAAGTATCGTAAGAGTATACAACGTAGCTACGAGAGCCGGAAATGGATAATTTTCTGTAACTGATTTGCAGGTAAAGTGGTTTAGGTAACAAATAGCAGAACAAGAATCAAAGAATTTTATTTTTGATACTTTTACATAATTTTTTAAAAATTTATTTGCATTCAGGTGTACAGCCTCTTTTGCAATGGGTTTGAATATGTTTGAGTTACAGAGTTACAAATACAGAGTTATAGAGTTGAGATAAACATACTTTACATATTTTTTTACTTAGAATTATTTAGGGAGTTTTATGTGTTAGGGGTTTAAGGTGGGTCAAAAAAGTGTCTGGGAAATTTCCTGCGGATGCGTGATCTGTTTGGGGTTTGTTTCCCTAATTGGAAGTGTAGGGCATGTGGGATAGTAGGAATTATGTGGTAAAACTTAATGGCGGATTGTTTGATGAAGGTAGTGATGTGGGGTATGCCGAGCTCTAGATGGAGAAGATCATTGGGTATGAACCAGGATGCTTTGGTTATGATCCTTAGGAAACCGTTTTGATATATCTGGAGTCCGTGGATTTGGATTTTCGCTGCTAAACCCCAAATAGGACTTGCGTATGTTAACATTGGTCTGATCATAGCTTTGTAAAGGTGGGTACCAGTCTGGATTTGGAGGGGAGAAGATCGACGTAGAATTGGAAAAAGCTGATGAGTTCTTTTGCGTGGCTAGGGCAAGTCTGTGGTGGATGTGGGATTTCCAGGTTAGGCGACGATCAAGGAGGACTCCAAGGTATTTTACTGATGTGTTGGAAGGCAACCAGGGGATAGAAATAGTCTTGTAAGCTATTGGAAGAGGTAATGTGGGACTGCGTGGAGAGAAGAGTTTGGCTTGAAATTTAGTTGGGTTGAATTTAATGCGCTATTTATTAGCCCATTCTTTTACATAATGAAGTTATCTAATTAACGAAGTGGTTCATTCAGTAAGTTTACCTTCAATAACGAACTCGATTATAAAACAGTGCTACTAAGACCACTCCCAAATTTTAATCTATTAAAAACAAGCATTAATGTTGTGCAATTTGTGTCTTTAATGCTTTTGCTGAGAAAAGTTGCACTCAGAGAACTTTAACAGCTTACGTATTATAGGAGATTAATTGTTAGGTTCAAAATAATTATAACCAGAATTTTGCCTAAATTGTTACATAGCCCCAGGTCAAAGAACTATTGAACAATTACGCTGAAGACAACGATATACGGGTAGCAAAAATCTAAGGGTAAGATGCCGCCTGGCTAGAAAGATCGCTTCGTGATTTTCTGTCATTCTTTCCATTCTTTCTAGCTGGAGTAGATCCTCTACAATTGATAACGGTCACCCTCCCGCGACAGCCCATTACCAATGCGTAAAAGTTCTTGGTAGTTCTTCAAGTACACCCTTTATTATTGCTCATTTATTAAGCTCCTTTATGGAGGAACGTAAACACTAGAATATTATTCTGGGTTTACAATATTTAGCATTATCTAATTGTGGAACATTTTTCTTCATTACTACATTATTACGAAGGGATATACACAAATACTATCTTGAAAAATGGAATGTTGGCATTTGGTGTTATAAACCTATTCCATTTTTATCTAGACGAATGAAATATATGATGCATGTTTTTCCCATGAATATTATCAGCTATTAAGAGTCACTAAATTTTCGAAAATTGAGGTACATATGGAAATTCGCAAAAATGTATTCCCATTACACGACTGTATCCGCGTAACTCCTACTTTTTGTTGTACACCGAAAAAATCCCAAGCTTCCTTTTTTCTTTCTCGTTATCTCACTTTCTCTCTTTGTCTTTCTTTCTCTCACCCTGTCTCTCTTTCATCCTCTTTTTTTCTCTCTCTCTTTCATTTTCTTTCTTCTCTTTCTTCCACCCTCTTTTTCTCCCGATTCTTCCTTCCCTTCCCCTCCTCTCTCTCTCTCCCATTTCACCCAAAGTCCGGGGCTGTTGTATTTTAAAATACTGCTCCAGCATCCGCCTGGAATTGATCGGAGGAAAAGGTCGCTAAAACGGAAGTTCAGAGCAGGTACCTCTAGAATTTCCATCCCGACTGCTGTTTTCTTCGACCAAGTTACTTGGATAGTGTCGAAAATCTGCCTCCGTTCATATTCGAATCTAGGATCTTGTGGTCCGCTATGCTTCAGTGGGACACTCGCAACCACGTGGCTTCGCAGCGGAAGTTGGAAATTGTCGCAAGCGGTCATTTCCGAGCACTGTGCGAATCTTCATCTGCCGATGACATTCGAAGCGAAACGGCCACGCGTAAGCAGGCCGTTTCTTTGCGGGGGGGGGGCGGTCGGGGTGAGGAACAGAGGCCGCTTGTTCGCCAAGGCCTCGCCCTGTGTGGGCGGTGGGGTGGGCGGCGTCCTCGGGGCTGGTCAGATGGGCGCCTGCTGTGTGTCAGTGGGTCGGCTTCCGCGGCCCACCCTCGCGAAGCGCCCTCCGGCCCTTCGGCACGTCAAAGTCGCGTCGCGTCGACGGCAGGGACTCTGCGAGGGCAGGGACTGCCGGAACGGCCGCCCGCCCGGCCGCCCTGCCCGCCCCCCCTGCCCGCCCCCTATTCGTTTTCGTCACCCTCCGGACGGCCCTCCACGCCTACTCGGGGCTGCTGCAACACCGTTCCTGAAAATTGAGAGAAGTGAAACGTATTTAGTGATACTATGGTGATGCGTCCCGTAAGTGTAGTGCAGGTTGTATTCCGGGAGGTGTCAGTGTCCCTGCCTTGCTGGAACGTGACATCCGACACCGGCCTTTTGTCGGCTTGCGAGAGAGTTTTCCTGATCCGGGTGCCCCTTCCAGCGGAGCACCGCCTTTAGGAATCTCCGTTCTAAGCCTCCGACTGGACTCCTGACATGCGTGCTAGTGTAGTGCGTGTTAGTGTGTGTGTATATGTAAAGGGAGAAAATAATGAACAAGGAAAGTTCGTGCGCAATCCTTGCCCTATTTGTGAAGGTACTACTCCGGCATTCACCTGATATTTATCGGCGAAACCACGTTAAATTACCGATTTTGAATTGAATTGAAATGCCTTATTTTACGTGGCGAGACTCAGGCCATGAGGCCTGCTCTTCTGTCTGGCCACGCAAATTTCGCTATGCTCCTTTCACCAACTGGCGGAGAAAGAAGGCGACGAAACAGGCGATTTTGAATTTAGCTCAGAGTCGTCATTTCGGCTTGAGGATCTTTTACATGCAGTAAATCTACTAACATGGGACAGCCGGTTTTACTTCCCCTCCGAAGAAAGGCGTACGAAGGATTTTTTCGCCCCTAAAAATCCATGGCTTCGATCGGATTTGAACCCGCAAACTTAGGTATAACAATCCGATACGCTGACAGATACACCATCGCAGCCACTACCAGAGAGGCAGCTAGAACTCTTCTGACAGCGGCTGAATTCAATCTAGGTATCTAGCTAGTGTCGAAAATCCGCCTTCGTCAGGACTCGAACCCTAGGACCTCCCGGTCAGCACACTTAAGGGGCAACCGTTGGTACTCTGAGCTACCTTAGCGGATGCTGCAAGTTTTTTGACGTAACTTTGTTTACCCCCCTTCGTACGCACACACATGCACACACATGCACACACATACACACAAAACATGCTTTGTCTCAAATGTCGATTACGTGTTTCAGCGCCTGTAAATTCTGAATCACAAGAACAAATACATTTCCACTTTGTGAAAGTAGTGGTGAGGGGAAATTCAGGTAGGAAACACTGTAACTTCTCAAATTATTTATTTCTGTCCGCTTCATTCTCTTTCATAATGCATATTTAAGCAAGAGTCTTTTTCTATGTCAGGTGTAATTCTGAGTTGAAGTTTCTTATATGAAAATGCATCTCCTGTAATGACTCTATATGCCACTTGTGGTACACAAAACACGTTTTTGCAATGTTTCTTTAATTATCCAAATACATCTTCATCAATTACGCTTTCATTTTTATGATCTTTAATCATCCCATGTATTAATCACTCTCTTTAAATTTTAAACATAGAAGATCGTTGTCCCCTTACTCTTAATGACTTTTCAATGACCATGACATGAAAGGCGTAGTTGATAAATACTGAATGAACAGAACTGATTCTATCTCTGGAGATTGGTAAATCTCATTGCACGCTTTGGCAAATGATTTTTTTAGAAAATGACCTTTGGTCAAAAAAAACAAAAACAAATGTTGCTTACAAGTAAATATAACTATAAAATTATTTTGACTAATTAATGTCTTACAAAAAGGGGAATTTACTTTTTGACTTGCATTCGCTCAAATGCCTATCCCTCATTTTGAGTCAGAGCTACCAACAATAACCAACTCTCTGTCTTCTTCTCCACTTCTCTCCAAGTGCCCGTTTCTGTCATCGTGGGAGGTCAGGATGTGGCCAAGTGATGTCTCGGCCACTACCTTAGTTGTAGGGCTCCTGGTGTTTCACGGGCCTTCTGTTTTCGTGGAAAGGAGATAGTTTGTCTTACAAGAGGTTGGCTGTTGTCCTCTTGTGGAGTCCAAAAAGACATAAATTCCCTCGAGTGTTTCCAAGCCTTTGTAAACCTGGTACAAACTAGCACAAACAATCGTAAATTGTATAGCAAGACATTTTCTCCCGAGAGGAAGTAGCTTTCTCAGAAGATTAGAACTGATAATGTCTTTATTCTTTACAATAAAATCACAGGTAGTTCTAAGTTCGAATAAGAACTATCTGTGAACTACATACTCAATGTTCGAGTACATTGTCTATTATTGTTTAGTTCCATATAAATAATAAATATCATTCTCATTAGTGAACAGTATTAATCAAATTATTTTGAAACTTCATTTGAAAATATTGAAATTAATTCCGAAAAAAATATTTTAAATGTTCACACTCACATTATAAAGATGCTTAAGACGTTTAATCATCTATTGTATTAGCCTCTTATTTAACTCTATTCTTTAATGATGAATAAATTAGTTTATACATCATTGTATTATAATCATTTATAACTATATTTTTGACATGTACTCTACTCAAAATTTTTACATTAAATCTCAAATGAAATTATTGCCGAGTCACAAGATTCATAATTGATATCAACATTATTTAGCTTTTATTCGGCTCGATTATTCTATTGTAAAACATGTAAACATCTCAATGTAACAACATCTTTCCAAACGAGACTTACGTTGACGTAAAATGTGGAGCAACTGACCCATACTATTCCATCTTTTTCATCAAATTTATTACAAGGTTAAATAAAGTCTTTAAAGTTGTAGCGTCGCGAGGTGGCGCACGTGCCGTTTCGCTGGAAAGCCCGGCCTTAAGCCGGATGGGGGATGGGGATTGGAATGCGGCGGTGCCTCGCCGGCGCGCGCCGGGCAGGAAAATCCCAGCCTCAAAATAACCTGGACAACAGGGCGTGCCTGAGCGCGAGTTCATTTATGACGGTTGCTCTCTGCTGAGGGCTGGCTTGCGAGCCGAATGACGCCCGCCGCTGGTAGAGTGGGGGACGAGCCGTGGGGTATTTATTGCGGCGCCGACATGCGCTCGGGGGATACGCTAGTGAGTCGAAAGACGTGAGGTATCTCCGTGCAACCTTGCACGTTTTGGCATCCGGCCATGTAACAATCTAGTTACGGGGACTTTATGTCCGACAGCTCGCACTTCGCGCAGCTTCTCATGCTCTCGAGCAGAGGCACTGGGCTAAGCCTAGGGACGGTCGCGGGGTTTCGCGGCTTAGAGAATAGAAAGGTTGCCTAAGGTTTTCAATTTTGTAACATTATCTTGTAATTTATTATTGTAAATATACTGTACATACTATTCAGAATCTGTCGTCTGTGCTTTCCATGTCCAGTACGTCACAAAGTATGAAAAAAAATTCATGAAATGCAAACGGCATCGCTAGACTGGTTGTTTCTGATCATAACCATCAGCTCTCGATGTTATTGTTCTTTTGGAGTTAGAACTCAAGTCTATTTTAGATTTTTTATTCTTTGGGAGTGACGACATCTTCATTTTTCTATTTTTAAGAAAATTATAGTTGTGAAAGAATCACGTCAAAAATGTGACCCCTACTCTTTGAATAAAGTGTTTTACCTGGAGAAATCTCTTTGAAGGTGTCAACCGGCAAGGTCTACCAGTCCCTTTTCAATAATGGCCCGCTCAAAATGAACGAGAGTCAGTCAAAAAGTAATGCCTCTCATTTTTCTGGTTTAAAAAATATAGTTAAAATTTCAATTTGGCACTATTCCTCAAAGTTTCTTCTGCGATCCATCGTAGTAGTAACTTTCTGCTTTGACATGTTAGCAGCACAGCATTCGTTTGAAAAATGATCGAAATCGATGTTCGTAAGAGCGTTGTATAACTGAATTCTTGACTGGCGAAGGTGAAATGTGACAGATGAATTGTATCACATTATCTCCCTCACTTCATCTGCAGTCGCCCATCGGTCACCACAAATGATGTCATTGACTTTCTGAATGTAGCTGAATCTAGTCCCGGTATCTCCCACCAGCGGGGCAACGCCTCAACCCGGCCATGTTCTAAGATCCCGACCAGTCTCCCGGCATATGTGGTAGTGTAGTTCATGTAAGTTTGTGTGTGTTAGTAAGGGGTGAGGATAGAACAAGGAAGGGGAAGGAAAGATTGCAAGCCGTCCGTGGCCCATTTGTTAGAGTACTGCTCCGGCATTCGACTGGTGTTGATCGGAGAAACCACGGAAAACTACCGATCAGAGCAGCCGGTCGCCAGAATTCTCCTCCAGGCAGTTACTGAATGCAACCTAGCAATCTAGCTAGTGTCGAAAATCCTACCATCGTTCGGACTCGAACCTAATACCTCGAGGTTAAAAACTCTGCGGTGACATCAGTTGATGTCCTGAGCCACCTCTCTCGGTTGTTTTCTGAAATTTATAACCGAATCGATCCACCAATCCCGTCGATCGCGCAGCCCTTAGCGCGAACTGTGCCCGCGTGATACAGGAGAGCCGCAGCGGCGCCTATTGCGAGGGGCTCCGATCACGCAGCCACCCCACCAGCGCAAAAAGCCTTCGGAGGGGTGGGGGAGGATAAGGGTCGGGGCAAGAGGGGTGGGGATAGGTAGGGTGAGGCAGTCACCGAACGCACCATGTGTGCCGGCCATCCACCACCGCGTGTTATACGTCCCGCAGGGCTCGTCACTATTCGCTTTCGCTACTAATGTGTCTTTTGTTACTTTCACAGTGTTAATGTTTGCGGGGACAATTTCAATAAATACGGGTAAAAACAGGGTCCGCCCTGCGCTTGGGGTAGAGCGTTGTGGTGGTGGTGGTGGTGGCGGCGGGGGTGGGGTGGGGTGACAATGAGACGGGGTTGGGGGACGTGGGTGGAGGTGCTGTGACCGCGACAAGGTTGGATGGGAGGATTGTGTGATGGCTGAATTTTGTTTTGTTTGCTGGTTGTTTAATCCATTTGTGATAATGCCTGTAACATGTAATTTCGAGTGCTCGTTGGTCAATAGGACTCATCTCGATCTGGATGTTCATCCATTGTTTGCCGGTGGTTGTCGATCGAAATTTTAAATGGTTGCATGCCTGCTGTGAACAGTTGTGCAATTCCCTCCCTTACATATTTTCATGTTCCTAAAATCAAAACTTAAAATTATGTAATTAAATTAATAAGATATTCTCTTGAGGCGATATCAGGATCCATTTAAGTAATGATGGGACTCATGAGAAAATTACAAAAAGAATAGATGGATAATGTTGCGTTGAACTACTGGGTTCTAGGGTCTCGAAATACCACTATTGTGTCATTGCTTTTGATTGTTTTACCAGTTCTCCTCGCCAATAAAAGGAATCATTTGTGATAGGAGTAATCAATCTAAGAATGAAGAACGAAGAAGAGATGTAAACAAATTAGGAGGGGGTAAAATGTCACCAAGGTTTCAACGGCTGGAAAATAACACCAGGGCAGAAGCAATCTTCTCAATAGGCTAGCATTACTACCGAACCTCAATGCCAAAGACTCGACGACAACAATTGTATTTTTGTGGTGTGACCAGCATGCTTCGACTTGACACAATATTTTCCTATTGGAAATAGGATTTACTATAATTGATAAATTATTGATAATTTTGATTACTTTCCAAGATCATAAAGAGACTTCAAGTTTTCTAACTGAAAACATTATATGTTGTACATATGACGATTAGTCTGTTAGAATGCCTAATACAATGAACAATCAAACTAACAAGATTTAATTTTCGGAGTTAATTTTGTACTTATTGTTGGATATTTGCACAATTTTCTGAAGTCGAAACATAAACACGATTATTACTTCCTCATCCCCACAGCGTCTGTCGTAAACCGAAATCGCATAGTTGAATAAGGACATTATCCAACGCAGCAACTTTACGGCTGCGCCCAGCTCCTGGAAAAAATGTACTCAATTACAAACGTAATTACGCGGAGCGTATGTTGTCGCGACGAGTCGTCAGTTGTGCGGGTCGGACGTGCGGACAAAAAAAAACAAAAAAACCGACTGTCGCCGGGAGGAGCCCTGAGGCTACCGCCAAGTCGCGCCGCACGGGAGAGTGGAAAGGGCGGGGGAGGGGAGGGTGGAAGGGGGAGGGGGAAAGTCCTTTGATGAGCCGACGCGTTCCCGCTAGACCACGCTTCACGACAAGCCCTCTCGCGTGCCTCCTGTTGTCGACTGTGTGGACGAGGCGGGAGCCACGCCCGTGGACTTCGGTTCAACTCATTTTGAATCAACGTTAATTAAATTGACGTGCGTGTCTGTGTCCCCAAAATAACTGTAATTTTATAAACTTATGTGGTTACTTACGCGAAGTAAAAAAAAATCACTCGATTGTTTTTATGTCTCTCAGTCTTTTTCTGGAAGCCTCTTTAAGACATTCCCTGTCTTCGTGTCTCTGTTCCCGACTCTGTATCTGTTACTATTTCCGTTGCTGCCTATGTCTGCCTCTGTCTACCCGTCTGTTCGGAACCATCAAGCCCTCACGCGTGCTTCCTGCTCTCGAGTGCGTGGACGAACAGCGAGGTAGGGAGGACAGGAGAGGGGTCGCCCACGTCCGTGGACATTTTTGGACATGGACGCATTTTGAATCAACATTAATTAAATTGACGTGGCTGTATGTGGCGGCATCAAAATAACTGTAATTCTGTAACTTATATGGTTACTTACAGGACGTAAAAATCACACAATTGCTTTTACGAATTTTATCTCCATCTGCCCGTCTGTCAGTTTTTTTCCGTAAGTCTCTTTTTGTCATTAGCTACTTGGCTGTTCGGGAGTCGCCGCGACCTAGGCACGGATACCAACGTTTCGGCCGCCAGTCTGCGATCTTCCTCAGAGCGAAATTCCGCATTTCACCCCGAAGTTTGCAGAATTGTGACCGAAACGTTGACACCTGTGCCTAGGAAACCTGTCTCTCGGACACCCAAGTAGCTACTGACCCCGGCCGCGGACGCTTAAGCTCTCTTTATGCCATTCTCTTTCTTTCTATCATTGTGTTCGTTCCTGTCTCTGTATCTGTTAATATTTCTGTTGCTGCCACCCGTCTGTTTGGAACGAACACCCCTCTGTTCTACCCGTCTGTGTGCAACGAAAAATACCGATTTCGATGAGACTTTTATTGACAGGTAATATATTTTTTCAGGCATAATTTCTGTTCTTTTTTAAGCTCTTTATTAGCGTTGTGGGTAGAAACGATGATCGTAGTTACCATGATGGAGTAAGGCATGGTTGGGGTGGGGCTGGTCGACTTATGGCGAGACGGGAATAAGCAAGGTGAAGCCGAGCGGTAGGGATGAAGGAGGCCGGTTGGGTGAAGTAAGTGGTTGGGACGGGGCGGGGGGAGTGGTGTGGGGAGAGTTTACATTGCAGATAAAGTACATTCATTTTTCTGGTAAAGAAATGATGGACACTCCGACAACAGTGGTCAGCTAGTAAATAATACAAATAATTAACCTGCAGAAGACGGAGGTCAGGGCAACTGAACTTGCTTGTTCAAACCTAGCTGCGAACATTGAATCTTTGAAGGATGAACAATCCTCAATTACTCATATCTTATAAGTTTCCAAATACCGAACATTCAAAATTGCTAGCGAAATAATTGCTTTGAAAATGTTTAAATGTTAGTTTAAAATAATTCAAAATTTTTGAAAAAGTCAAAATCAAAAATCAAGGTTTTATGGTACAAGCACCCTGTGTTATGTAAATAGTTTCTAGTGTATAAATAAGGTACAGTGTCACTTGTCAGATACATGGATAAAACAGATTTATTTTTGAATTTTCAGAAGAACTCTTATAGGAGAAGTAAACGCAAGTTTAATTCGATATTCTTACGTTCCTCAAAGATAATAAAACGTAATATATACTTTCGTTCCAAAAATAATTAGTTTTTTCAATGCTTAATTTTTTGAAATTCCTACATTACTTAGCAAGCTGAAAGTGTTTTAATCGTTTTTACTATTGAAGCGGGCGTGTGAGTCATGTTAATTTTACCAAAACAAAAAAGGTGCCTGATAGATTTCATACAAATGCTGTTAATTCAACTTCGAGAAAAAAAACATTCCACTTCAACTACAGTTAATTTCCAAAGTTCATGTATCGTTCCATTTCATTTGGATTGCTCATTGTCATTCATTATCTCAAATGCGGAACATGTGTCGTACAATGTGGTTGTCCCCTTTCCAAATTAGTCGTCCCGCCTCGGAACTGACTCCAACGGGGAAAAAGTAGCACAACACAGTTTCCGTGACGCAATAAAATTTTCATTTCGGAGGGCAATTGACGACGGTTCTCTTCACTCACCCCCTCACTCCCGCTCACCCCTCATCTGCAACCCTCGTCATCCCCAGGTGACGCAAGTCGGGTTGTTGGGGTAGTGCGTGCGTGCAGGACTGTCGCACATGGCATGTACAGATGCGTGTATCCACGGGATAGACGGACGCTAAATTGCGGGTAAAAACAGCGTCATGTATGTATGCATGCATGATCTTTGAATGTTTGGTTAGAGGACATTCGTATTAAATCTTGCGAAAAGATTATTTCACTTATCCATTGCTCTCTGTTAGGAGATCGCAATACGTATGTGGCTTTTTGGGTTGATCGCCCGACTTTGCCGGCTAGTTAACTGTGTTCCCCATGCCTGGGGCCTAGTTAAATTCCCCCGCTTCTGGGATAAGAGAGACATGTGGCGAACATGACATATTCCCTTCTCCGTAACTAGCATTTTTCACCTGCCTATGCACAGCTACCGAAATTGAAATGATTTCAAAGAAAATATACAACTATTTTTGCCTCAACCTGGAATAGATCACAATAAATACACCATATATTCTCGTCCAAACCACGACCCAACTGTTCTCACTGAGACAATACATTTAAAACACATTATCCGAAGCCCAGATATTGATTTAGAAAGTATGATTAATTTTTGAATGAAAATAAATGCAATGAGTCAAATTTAAAATTAAGTATCAGACTATCCGAAAATTTTAAAGTAAGCTAAAAAGGTACTTGTGGCTCAATATTTGTGTTTCAAATATCTGGAAGTGCAAATGGATGTAGATGGTTCTCAAGGTCTAGTTTTGTGATCCATGTATTTAGATTTGCGACAATGAAATGAGCATTTTGAACATTTATGTCTTACTCTTTCGCAAGACTGGTGTCTAATTATAATAAATATCATTAGAGTGACGTTAATTAAAGTGCAAAAACATTGTTTATATTTTAATTAACTTGGGGACAGAAAACTACTTTTTTAGTCTTTTTGCTACATAAAAAGAAACCATACTTAAACAACACAATTTTATACAGCAACTTGTCTAGTTTTTTCTTTCTGAAAGACTACACCGTAAGGTAATGAGTTTCTCACGACAACTACGACACGTACATAAATAAGAAAGACAATTTCTTCAGTGATTTGAGTTAATATTTGTTTTTTATAACTCAGAATTTCAATGTTATTACACGTAAAATTACTGTGGACAGTATCGTGCCAGCACTTTCAAATTGAAAACTTTATTTGAGCTCCACGTAGACCGAATTTTTCAGTTCACTGTCATCCCCAGCGTTTTAAAAATGGGCAATCGTTGTCAACGTCTCTTCTCGGTCATTATGAGCGGCGTCGCCTCACGCGAAGCGAATTCGTCGGGCGATTGTGTTATTTGTCGGCGAGTGCATAAACCTTTAATTTATCTCATTTTGATGAAGCGGATCGTACGAGAGGAAAAGAAACGCACGCGAAAAAATTGCGCCATTGAACCGCTGCTGGGGACAAAACCCCGGGCCGGCGCGCGGCCGCAGTGAGCGCGCGACTGGGCTAGAGGAGGGTGACAGCTGAAAAGCGGAACGCGTAGGGGCGGCGCGACAGAGCGGGTCGTGAGAAGGGGCATGCAGCGTGCCGTACGTCACCCATGCAAGCAGAAAACAGCCGCCATGCCGCCCTCCTTCCCTCATGCACCCTTACTTCTCCCCTTACCCCCACCCTCCTACCCTCTCGCCCTCCCGCCCTCCTGCCCTCCCGCCCTCCCTGCCCTCCCACCCCTCACGCCTTCCCCGCCCTCCCACTCTCCCGCCCATCCACCCACCCTTAACCCTCCCGCTGTACTGCCCTCTCACCAGCTCGGCTGCTCGCCCACCCACCCATCTCCCGCCCAACTTCCCATCCTCCCACCCTACTTCCCACCCGTCCGCCCACCTTTTCAGCCTCTTGCCCAACATTCCACCCTCCCGCCTACGCATCCAACCACCCACCAACCCATCCATCAACCCCCCTTCACTCACGTCCTCCTTCTGGGAATGGGAATATTTTAATCGTATGGGATTTCTGAACGTATTGTAATATTATGATCGTAATTCAAAAATCGTTCTTCTAAAAATTATTGATATGGTTTTGCAAATATCAATACTTTCCAGTATTTTGATACTGGTTTCTATTAATTATAAAAATTTTGGAAAAAATAATTCCATACGCTTGCTCGTTAAATTGAAGAATCCATGTGGGTTGTTGCTAAGTTTCTGCGTGAGTAACAGTGGCGCTTGTAGCTTAGAATAATACACTAACATGAACATTCTAAAGCTGATGATCAAACTTTCAAACTTTCCATATAGAAATTTTTAAGGAAATTTGTAATGCAGGAATATAATTCATTACTGAAAGGAATGATATCCTTGGTAAATGAGGATTTGAAGATTCATGAACCCCTTTAATAGTATGGTGGGAAATTGTCCGATTTCAAAATGTTTATATTCAATGATGCACTTTTATGTGTTATTGTCAGTTTTATGTATATCGATTCATGTATTGAACAGATGTGCCTTTGCTACACACAACGAAACTTGCTGCCATCGCCTGACGGCCATTGACGGCATTGTCTCCAAGCTCCTTCCGTCCACCCCCTAAACCACTCCTCATTTCTCTTTTCCATGAAGAATTTTTCTAATTATAGCAAGTTTGTTCCACCCAAGCAAATCCTCGATGCTCAAACATTTCACCTACACCAACAAATAAGTAGCCCATATTTTTTCAACATCCTATTCGGCATTAAACCCGATAGACAAGTAGGAGAATTTGGGGATGTGCACTGTCGATTGCATAACTTTTTCACAATAACCTCTGGGAATACCGCTTATTATCAATTTGAACTGAACTTAAGGACGAGAAGTCAGCCAGTGAAATAGACGCTCCGGTTTAAGTGGGAGTTGCGTAGTGTTATTCCTTTTTTCAAGAAAGGAGGAAAAGTGCAACAGAAATTCGCTAAAAATGAACTACAGTGTAAACGATTAAACAAATAAAAAGGAATACCGACGTGAAAAGAAAAAATCGGTAAGGAAACCAATGCTTCCATACCAATGAAAAGCTTCAGAGTAAAGTTAGATTCTTTTCATTTCACTGATGACAATTTTCGTCGAATAGGGGATCCAAAGATCGT
>JAHLJT010008756.1:66142025-66355598 GCA_031308135.1 Acheta domesticus
GCGATTTTTCTTACTTTGCCCCTCAAGGCCCGTCTTGACGATGGAATAGGTCACGGTATTTCGCGACGTTTTCAGTCGTGCCACCAGATACCGTATGATGATCGTGACCGTATCAAGCAGTGCTTGAGATCAAGCGACTTCTAGCGGCACGAGGGAGAAAGGCGCGAAACGCCATGTGATATTCCATGATGGCCTTAGGGGCTTGAGGGGCAGAGTTAGAAAAATTGCAGTATATACGGGAAGAAATCAAAGTGGTTGTGGAGAAATTAAAGTTTGATAACATCAAACTTTGTTACATCCTACATTCTAGGTCGAAATTAGCATTTTACCCACCGTAGATTTGAAATCTGGATGTTTTTTATTTCCTTAAAAATTGACGGAGACAGTTTTGAAATCTGACCGGGCCAGTCTTTCTTCATCACTCATTAAAGTTTCAGAGTGTTCATCTTACATCAGATTTCTAATTTGAGGTCCAACAACGAGACTTTCTTTAAGCTTGACCTCTGAAAGAAAAGAAAATGTTTAATACATGTATTTAAAGCCTCCCTTTTGACCCAGTGCAATTCACGAGCCCTGCTATCCCATTCACATAGGAAGTAGGGGAACTTAGAAAATTTTAGTTGAAGTCCCAACAATATTCCACTAACTTTCAAGTCACCACAGGCAACACACTGGTGTTCTTCATAATTCATTTATTTTTAAGTTTGTCTATGTTGTAAAATGTTTCCTTTAATGAACAGAATGAGCTAGTAGAACACCTTTGATGTTGCGTTTCGAAGAATCTATAAACAACCTCCATTGATCACTGACATTTCTTTTCAAATATTTGAAAATCATGAATGAATTTGTGTACAAACATTGGATTGGATCATTGGATTGGATTGGATCATCATTGGATCAAAACGAAGCAACTATTGGAATATTTTTAGATCTTTCAAAAGCTTTTGACGTCATTGATCATAACATTTTACTTTCAAAATTACCTTCGTATGGAATCCGTGGTATTGCTCTAGATTGGCTATGTTCGTACCTTAAACAACGATCTCAGAGAGTAGAAATACCTTACTGGAATGATGGAACTTTATGTACACACCTTTCCGGTTCTTTGCCAATTGTACGTGGAGTCCCGCAAGGATCGATTTTAGGCCCTATTCTCTTCCTATTATACGTAAATGACATGCCCTTAGCGATTCAAAACGGAAGAACAGTTCTCTTTGCGGATGATACAAATATTCTTTGCAACAAAGAAACCGTAAATAGTACAATATCAGACGTTTCAAATTGGTTCCGTAATAACAAATTAAAAGTAAATGAAAATAAAACAGTTTCAATGCAGTTTTCCATATCAAATAAAAAATTCTGTACTCCATTGAAAATGAACGGTGTGACATTGACTGATGTTAATGTAACAAAATTTTTAGGTCTATCAATTCAGTCAAACCTCAAATGGAATGCCCACTTAAATGAATTGAACACAAAATTAAGCTCATTATGCTACGCGTTCAGAATTCTTTCAAATTCCGTCAGCCTTCATACAGCTCGTTGTGTATATTTTGCCAATGTTCACTCCCGCCTGAGATATGGCATAATATTTTGGGGAAACACATCTTATAGTTCACAGACTTTCAGATTACAAAAAAGAATTGTACGAATAATAAGCAAATCCAACCCACGTGATTCTTGTAAGTCACTCTTTATTAATCTAGGAATTTTACCATTACCTTGTCTCCTGATTTACGAATCAGTAGTTTTTGTCAAAAATGACTTACTTAAGGACGGGAATATATTTTCAGCAAACGCCGATGTCTATAAGTATAACACACGACGTAGTAATCATATTCACCAGGTGGCAGTATCAACAGCTCACTACAAAAAATTCACATACAATTCATGTACATTACTCTACAACACTTTGCCAGAAGACATTAAACGATTAAATTCCATAGAAAAGTTTAAGTCCCAAGTAAAATCTTTTCTGCTGCATAACTGTTTCTATACAATTCGAGACTATACCGAGCATCAAAAAGGAAAGTAGAATTAATTTTAACAATGATAGTTAATGTAATTATTTATCATTTGGACTGTATAATTCTAAAGAACCTGTAACAAGTATTGTACCACAGTTTCTGGGTTGATGGCCCCCATCTCGATCAGGTTTTTCGTCCAGTTTCCCTGATCCTTGAGCAAATGCTGAGATGGTCCCTTGTTTTGCTTCTGGACATAAATGTAACTTCATTATTTGTGCACGTCTTCTGAATTTCAGTGGGAAATATAGTTATTCAAATTATCGTTTTTCATATTATCGCGGCAAAAAGTATTATTCTTTCATGAAGAACATGAGGGTTCAGGGCAGAAATTTATAGCTAATTTACCTTTGAAAATATATTTTATTATATAGGAGCGAATATTTTGTCAACAAAACTCGAAAAAAACTCTCTTTTCTGTATTCAAAATTCGACTAGAATATGGTTTAGGATAGAGACCACAGAATTATGAAAACGTGCACAAAATTCACTTCTCCCCATAGCTCGTCATACGCAGTTTTTAACTGTTTTTGACGTAAATAAATAAAAATAAACTGTTCCTCTTTCGTGAAATATTTTTTTACTTGTCTCTCACGTCGTTAATATTTATATTAACGGCGCTTTGTTTACATTCTTGTGCTTATGAGTACATGTGCTTTAAATATTGTCCTATAAAGTTTCTCGAAATTTTAACAGTGTTCTGTGAAAATTACACAAATATAATTTTTTGAAATATCTCTCACGCCGTTAATATTTTTAGCAATTTGTAATCATTATTGCATTTGTGAGTGGCAGTACTTCAAATGATTTCCAATTAATTTTTTCGAAAACCCAATTGTTTTCTGTGAAAAAGGGCTTCATTTCGCATATACAGTAACGTTTAAAAGCAAATTTTCTTTAAAACGGCTCCAAATGTTTCAATGAAAACTACCATACAGGAAGAGGTTTTACTCTTCTTTAATATTCTTAAAGTAAAATTTCGGTTCTAGTATTAGAAAACTGAAAAAATAGAGAAAATGTCAAAAAAATGCACTTTGGAAGGCGATAGATGGCGAGAGTGGCTGCAAAGAGTTTGTTGCAAGTCCGAATACTTGGCCCACATCAAAGAAAATAGAAAACTAACAAGAGAAAGTCTGTGACATTCTGTTGCACCGCAAGTTTCTCAGAAGGTCAGACCGTCTGCGAATGTCTAGCACCTAAATCCACCCATAGGATTTTCACCAAAATTGATATTCCTCAATTAATGAGGCTGATGTCACGGCCTCTTGAATTTGAAACGGATTTTTTAACAATTGATGGGTACTTTATACGAAGTTCCAATGATATTTTAAAATGTTTCTTAAAATACCTCGGATTTTTTTCCTAAATTTTTGTTCGAATAGACCAATGCATACTTTAAAATAGCTGCGGATCCGATTTTCTTTGACGTGTTTGAATTTTCGAAAATTGAAAAAGTTTAATATATGTTCGACTTCCTCTACCAATTTCAGTATTGACTAATCTACGTATGTACAAGCATCCTTCTTCACACACAATTTTTTTCCCGAAACGTGTCTATTCCTACAAATTTTAACAAGAGTCGAGCGATTGTATCTGCTTACTTTCCTTTACGTTAGAGCATGTGTTCGCCAATCTATACTCTCCAATCGTCGTCTGCTTAAACGTCGTTGTTACCCGAGTTTTAAGTATTCCATCATTATGTGATTTTGTTCCGAGTCCCGTAAAGGATAAAACTTGTGAACTTGCAGAAGTCGCAGATCTTAGAAAATACAAATTCAAATTTCCGTCGTTTATTTTTCTGAAGGGTGTTTTACGAGATTACTTCAGAATTAGGCCTATTAGGACAATTATTAGTGTACAATTTGCAATACTGTAGAGTATTTAATTTGCAATATTGTATCCGTTACAGATTAGATAAGAAAGAATGTGCTATTGAAACATCTCTAGCTTCATTTCCTTATTCACATTTCCTTCTTCCTTCTGCTTCTCCACCAGCTTCTTCTATTTCTACATCCTCTTTTGTTTCTTCTTCTGCTCGGTGTCCCAGCTTATATTAATGTGGCTTGACCCTGGCAGGAATCACTTCAACAACATGAAACAGAAACATCAAGCTCATACCTCATGTATGTGAAAAACGACAGCGATTCGCGATATTCCGCCTCTTATCATTTTTGAATGAACTTCTTACAAAATATCGATACCTAGGAAAAACGCCCTTCCAAGGAAAAATTTTAGGTCCAGTTCTTGAGAAAACACTTTTTTTGTAGAAATGTTATGACTAAATTACGAACAGTGAAAGTAAAGAATTGGGAGAAAAAGTTAGAACTCCGAAACGGCTGCGAATGTCTTAGAAGTTCTCAATTTTGTGATATTTGTTAACGTTAATACTTAGATATATTTTCGAAATTTATATATTGCAAATTTTTAATTGGTCAAGTATATTATTTCATACTCTTCTGCATTATATAAACAGTTTGGAGAAAAACATAATTTTTATGCATGTTTTGCTTTGGCAGAGAAGAAAAAGAAGAACTTCTGTTTGATCCAAGATGTTCCATTGGCATAATAACAGGAGGTGCGACAGGCATTGGATATGCAGCCGCCTGCCATCTTCTTTGTGAAGGAGCTAAGGTAAAATGATACATTTTACAGTCAAACTTGCTCAATGCGGAATCTCAAGGAACTGTACTCCCTCCCCCCCCCCAATTACACAAGTAGGTAATACGGTAGAATTTATGTTTGCCAGGACGCAGTTTATTTACACGTTGGTGAAGTTTCCGTATCATACACGTTCCACATTGAGAAAGATTTACTATATTTGTTATATACTTTACATGCACTCGCCGCAAAAATTAGCAGCGCCGAGAAGGAAATGTAGAATTTTAGTATCTTTCAGAAGGAAGAAGTCAAGATCAAAAAATGATTTTAATGATTTTCAATACAGAGTGTTATTCTACGCGAGCGAAGTGACACAGACATGCAGTTTGTTTTTTCGTACCTGATAGAAACTGTTTATCATGTTATATACTGAGTTTGTCCTACGTTGTAATTAATTGCGAAATAAATAAATCCGCAGAGTTACTAATGCATCAAATACTAAAAAGTGTAAAAATATAAAAAAACAATCATGAATATTAGCATTATGTATGCTTGTGAGGTGGAGGTTGGAACAGTCTGGCCGAAGACAGGTGTGCATGTCTGTATGTTTGCAAAATGTTTTGAAGAGTAGACAACAAATGAAATTAAAAATTCTGTGGAATGTCATGGTTTTGTCAGATACATAATTTCTTGAAGGTTGTTCAGTTTATTTCTTCTGCAGTATTTTCCTCCAAACAAAAATGTCAGTTCATTTTATTTCCACCTGAGTACCTCAATTGTAATGATGTAAATGTAAATTCATTAAAATGGTTAGGTAAATGTGCACCCAGAAGGGAGAGCAGCTGGGGCAACTTTCCTCAGGCGCTGACTTCAGAGAAGCCCCAAAAATGGTTTTATATTCTAATCAAATAAAAAAATGTATTTACTCCTAATTCAAATTAACCTCTGTAAGTTACTTCTGGTTTATGGAGAGGTGAATACTGTGTAAGCATTAGGGCGGGGAAACTTTCGTTTCAAATAAGAGGCCCCATAGATCTGCTGCCTCACGCACCTGAAGAGACGCATTTTGACCTTGACACAAAAAATACAATTTTATTATAATTATTGTTGTTATTATTATTATTATTATTATTATTACTAGCAAAATACCCGGCATTACCTGGTTTTTTTCATATTCAATCCTTGTGGAAAGAAAACGTCTCCGTGTCTTTGTATCTGTTTCTCACTATGCCTCTCTCTCTTTGTGTCTCTTTCTGTCTCTGTCTCTCTCTGTTTGTCTGTGTGTGTGTGTCTCTCTCTCTCTACGTCTCTGCCTCTGTCCGCCTCCGTGTCTCTGTGTCTCTCTGTCTTTCTGTCTGTGTTTATCTCTCTCTATGCTTGTGTCTCTCTTTGTTTGTCTCTGTCAGTGTTTGTCTTTCTGTGCATGCGTCTATCTGTCTCTCTTTGTCAGCAACAATGAAGCCCAGGTGAAGCGCAGTTTGAATGGAAATTGAACTAAAATGAAGCGAAATTTTGTTCTACAGCGCCATGTAGTGGAGTTACAACTGAATTAACAGCACATAAACCTTCTGGGTGAAAAAAAAAACACGTAGAAGTGCCAAATTTCATGGAGGTCGGTCGCACGGTGTTGTAGTTTACCTCTTATATACCAACATCCATTTATATATACAGATGTCCGGGGAGGAAACGTCGAAACATCGCAAATAAGCCCTGAAGACAATTCTAAGCATATTTTGTCTTATAAACTACGTGGATATTCCGAATGGTTCAGCTGCAATAAGCACTCAAAAGTTGGTTTGAAAAATTGATTTCTAGGCAAACATTTGCATTATAGAAACATAAACACGTAAGCTTGCAAAGAGCAAAAGCCTTTTTGGCTGTATCCATTGTTCAGACAAGGTTGTTAGCCTTGAATTATCAACTATGAGGTGATTGGATGATAATGAGTGGAGGAGAGACAATCACAAATAGGTTCATGCCTATTCAGGATTCGAACCTACAGCCTTCTCTGCGCAGACAACGGCTGCCGCAACCGCCTGTGCCAAGGGCACCGGGTCATTTTCTTTTTATTATTATTATTATTATTATTATTATTATTATTATTATTATTATTATTATTATTATTATTATATTTGTAATTCTCTCGCCTAGCGAGGTGTACTACAACAGACACCGGGATCTTTGGAGAACCAGGGTGTCTGCTTTGCTTGCAAACTCGGGCGGTCAGGATTCGATGTGAAGTTACATCAATAAAAACTTTCTCACGATGCGTGCAGTATTCAGGAGAACAGCCTTTTGCATAGTTTGAATGTGCCAGTTCTTAAGGCCAAGCCTTGCAGACGATGAAGTTAGTTCTCCAGAGATCAGTCCATTTGTAGAGATGACCACAGGGACTACATCAACAGACACAAACCGCCACATGTCGATCAGTTCAATAGCCAAGGCCTGATATTTCCGCTTCTTCTCGGCATCGGAGGCAGCTATATTTCCGTCTAAATGGATAGCTACGTTGACTATGATCCCTTTCCGTGAACACTTGTCGACCCATATTATGTCAGGTCTGTTGGCTTCGACTCTGCGATCAGTGGTGACTGCAACATTCCACAAGAGATTCCATCGTTTCGTCTCCAAAACTGAATCCGGCTTGAACTTGTAGTATGAGACCTCTTTCTGTACCATCTCTGACTTTCCAGCCAAGGCTTGATGGACTACCGCAGCAACGTCGTTGTGCCGACTCGGGTATTCTGATTGTGCCAAAGCAGAGCACCCACCCGTTATGTGTTGGAGGGTTTCGCCGGGTTGATTACAAAGGCGGCAGCGGTCCTCTACACTCGTATCCCCAATCACATACCTTTGGTAATTGTGAGTGGAAGTTAATTTGTCTTGGATAGAGATGACGAAGCCGTCTGTCTAAGCAAAGAGGCCAGGTTTTGTTAGCCAGGAGATTGATGCTCCCATGTTCACAGCGTTCCCTTTGAGCTCAGCGGGAAACCTGCCGTGCAAACGCTTCTGGGTCCACTCTCTCAACCTATCTTCTTTGGTGATACATGGTCTCTCAGAGTCCGCTAGATTCAGGTTCAGTGGGATAAAATTCTTGTCCGTGGCACAAATTTCTTCATGCACAACCGTCGTTTTCTGAAGGAAATATTTGCGAAGATTGTTGATTTGCTTCGCACACAATAACTCAAAATCCAGAAGCCCTCTACCTCCTTCGTTCCGAGGTAAGTATAGTCTTGCCATTGAACTGTTGGGATGGTGCATGCGGTACTTGGTAAGAGTGGTCCTAACTTTTCGATTAAGGTCCTGCAGGGCAGTTGTTGTCCAATGAAGAACACCAAATGTATAGACAGCCACGGGTACTGCCCAAGTGTTGATGGCTGATATGAGGTTCTTTCCATTTAAAATAGTTTTACAGATTTTAGAGACTCTTTGCAAGACATTATCTTGAATATCACGCCTCATCTTTGCTTCACTTGTGCTCAAAAGTTGATGCACTCCTAAATATTTATAGGAATCATCTTGCCCAAGTTTTTGGATATTGGTGCCGCACATCAGGACGAGTTTGTCAGGATCAAGGATTTTTCCCCTTTTCACGTGCACTGCAGCGCATTTATCAATGCCGAACTCCATGCAAATAGAATCGCTGAAGGACTTTACAAGTTCAAGCAACGAGGAAAGTTGGTTCTTATCTCTGGCGTTCAACTTCGTCCATGTAGAACTGATGATTAATGAGGATATGGGTATTTTTGGTGATTTCAGTTCTCATCCCCGAATCCCTTAACATTCTGCTGAGAGGGTTTAGAGCGAGGGAAAAACCATAAGGGACTATGACTATCGCCCTGAAAAATACCTCGTTTGATCCTCAGTTCCTTGGTGGTATATCTGCCTCCAGCAAATGAGACTCTTATCTTTGTACGCCAAGTTGCCATGCAGTGTTGGATTAGGTTCACATACTGGTCATTTACTTTGTAGAGGCGAAGGACATACAAAAGTCACGAATGAGGTATCGAATCGAAAGCCTTTGTATAGTGGATCCATCCTAAAAGAAACGTTGCGGTGTCTTTTTTTTTAGCCTGATTGACTACAACACTATCTACTATCAATAATTCTTTGCAACCTTGAGCACCCTTTCTGCAACCATTTTGTTCTGGTGCCAGAAGATTGTTGGCATTTAGATGGAGATTCAGCATATTGGCTAGCACATGTAAAAATCTTATATACTGTGGGAAAACATATGATAGGTCGATAGTTACTCGGAGTTTTAGAGTTGCTAGATTTGCTTATTATATATGTAACTCCTTCAGTAAAAGACGCCGGAATGATAGTTGGATTGTTGAATGCGGCTTGAAACCACGTGGCCAGGACTGCATGAGTACACGGAAAATACTTCTACCAAAAGTTTTGTATTCCATCAGTACCTGGTGCATTCCAATTCTGCGTCTTCCTGACTGAATTAAAGATATCCCTTTAAGTAATGTTAGGTGAGCACATTTGAGGTATATCACAGGACTTCTGTTCCTCTTCTGCTAATCAGTAAGCTCCAACATTATGAGTCATGGGAAAGCTCAACATACTGCTCCAAAATTCTTCCATCTCGGAACTTTTAGGAACTGTTTCTGGCAACTTTCTTTGATCGTTGAGTTGCCTGAAAAATTTCTTTTGGTCACATGAATACATAGCATTCTGTTGTCTTCGTTTCATTGCTTTATGGTACCTTCTTATACGGCACCCAAGGGCTGCGACACAGGGCTGTTTCAGGTACTCAAGTCGCTCTTGAAGTTTCTCCTCGTAATTTGGCTGGTTTCCTCGGATTCTCATCTTTCGACCAATTGCCCTCACTGCATTGGAGACCTTTCTAGTTGCGTTCTCAGGAGCTGTAAAGAAGACTGTCAGAGTGCCTATGTCCCGCCAAAGGCTTTCAATCTTGCATTCAATGCGCCTCAACCACGGGGGCTCGGTGGGCTTAGCGGACTGAACCATGTCTATGATTTGATCCTTTACAGGTTTACAAGTCTCTGTGCAACAGCAGGGGCTGCACAAGACAAATAGCTTACCACTTCTTCAAGTGATAACGATTGTTCTACATCCACTTTCAGCAAGTTATTGACTGCTTCCATCGCTGCATTTGTATCGGGGCCATATCCCACTCGCGGGATCCATGGTCGGGAGGAGGAGGGGATACCATGATAGTAGGTCTTCATGGCTTCGCAATGCTCAACCCAAGAGAGTTGCTCAGACACTAAGGGACAGGATTCACCAGAATTCGTCTCCACAGACCATTCCTGATTACCTTGTGGGTCTTCATTACTTCTTCTTTCATCAGTCTCATTCATATCCTCAACACCCAAGGATGCTCTTACATTCTCCTTAATGGTATTTATCTTTTGCGGTTGAGAGAAAGTGTCTTAGAATAATGGCGCGCTGCTGGTCGCACACTCTCTGCTCTGATACCGGTATGTCCGGATGCAGCTTTAACCATTCTTCATGAAATCGCGTCATGTATCCCTCCATATCCGCTTCAAGTCTGGTAGCCAAAAAATACGTATGCATAATGGAGATATTTAACTCCTTAGTCCATTTCATGCGCTGGTGTTTGTTCTGAAGTTGTAGTTATTATTATTATTATTATTATTATTATTATTATTATTGCCATATACATTCAAAAATATTCCTAAATTGCCATTAATCAATGCAAGTGTAATAGAACAATGCAGGTTAAATTAATTTTTTCTCTTCTAATACAGCATGTCATTATTGGAGGCATCAATCGCCAAGAAGGTCAAGACGCCATTCACAAGTTAAATGGAAAATTTGGCAAAGATCGAGCTCATTTTATGGATTGTGATGTTACCAATGAATGTGACTTCGACAGTAAGCATAATGTTTGTGAACTGAACACATTTGGTGTTTAAAAAATGCAAATTAAAATATAGTATAACAAATCAAGGAAATAAACACACTAGTATAAATATTTTAAAGTAGAGTAAGATTAGTTTCTAGTATTAATATCAGATTTACACGGAATTTTTGGTCAATAGCAGTTAGAAAAAACTGTCAATCAGTTGAATATACAACGAAAATATCGAATGCATATTTCGATACTTATCGTATACTTTCAATACTATCGAATGCATATATCGAATTTCTCTCTATCATTTGCTCAAGTAAACTGACTCACTGAATAACCGATTTTTCTGAATGTTTCAGATCTTTTCACCGAAACCAGAAGAATTTTCGGATACCCGGACATATTATTCAACAACGCCGGCATGTTAGAAGACAAGAAATGGTCTCAGACTGTAGATGTTAATATTAAGGGAGTTCTTTTAGGTTGTTTCTTGGCTTTCAAATACATGGGCAAGGACCAAGAAGGTGGAAAGGGCGGTATCGTCGTGAATAATGCTTCTATTCTTGGCTTCGACGCTTGTGCCGGTTGCCCTGTCTACAATTGCACAAAACACGCTGTTATTGGAATCACCAAAGCTTTAGGGGTATGTAAAGAATAACACGTAAAGTTTAAATTCAAGATTTTCGTAACGGATTCGTCTTCCAAGTATATTGATCGGAATCGGAATACATAGGTAGTCAACTCATTATTTTAGTTAAAATCTTAATTCTTTAAATATTCAAATTATCGTTGGTTATATTATTCTTACATTTTTTAGTATTTATCTTTTCTAATAAATATAAAACAGAAAAACTACGAAACAATAAAACAAAACTTAATTTTAAGAAAATAAATAAGAAAATATTATATCAATGTTTTATTTATATTGAGCTGTCGGGTGCAAATTATAAGATAAAAAGGTTGAAATTTTGTGAAACTGTAGATAATTCACAAGGCTACAATTTTTTTAGTCATTTTCACGATTTGTCTCAGAATATCAGATATCTTTAAAAACGAAAGGAAAAAGTTTTTTTCTATTTCCCCTTCTTTTTGTTGATTGTAAGGGTCAAAATCGGACATAAACGCCTGAAAAAATTCTCAAAATATGTTTATCATCTATAGAAAATCGCAAGGAAAATTAAAGTCAATATTCATCGGCGTAATGCGGTTCAAAATTGAAGTTATATAAGAAGTTAAAAAACAGGTTTTTCTTCCTTTGTACGAAATATTTTTGCTAAATTCATTCAAATCCATATACGTTTGTATAAATGGAGTAATATGTAGTATAGGGGAAGTTACGAGTATATAATGCTGTGGAAAATCGATTTCGAGATTTCAACGGACGTAGACGTTTTGGAGTGCCCTGATAACGAAAAAGTGTTCATTTTTTTTTCAAAACGTTCGTCCATCTGTGAACACGACTACCACCTGACCGCAAGTAGGATTTTTTCCAAAATAGATATTCCCAGATCGATCTGGTTCGACTCGTGGTGCTGCGATTTTGAAAAACTTTCTTCAAAATTTGGGGGTACTTTCCATGAAGTAAGACATTTTCAAATTTTTCTCAAAAATGGCTCCAATTTTTTTCTGTTCTGGTAACAATAGAGTAAAATTTAAAAGTGGCACAAGTCCGATTTTCACGAACAACTCTGAATTTTCGAAAATTGCAAAATTTTGAATTTTTTTCGACCTCTTCCTATAACTATAAAATTGAAGATATGTTTCCTTCGAATGAAATTTGTTCTCCATAGTTAGATCTTTCATTAACGTCATGTACATTATTTTGAAAGTTTTAGTACTTTTTGCGCAATATTGCGTGCAATATGTGCAATTTTAAAAAATAACAAGATTGTCTCAAAAATGGCTCCAATTTTTTTTCTTTAAATGTTTTCTAGGGATAGTGCGAAATGTCCTCAATGAGATGACCTAAACATCAGTTTGCTTCATTCTTTTGTTTTTGTTTCTAAAACTATAAAACTATTTTTTTATTTATCTCTCACGTCGTTAGTATTTACATTAGCGGTGATTTGTGCACATTATTATATTTATGAGTACATGTACTTTAACTCTCGTATCATATCTGCAACTTACAATCAAGTTCTATATTCCTTTTGTACCCCGAGCTTTACTTAGTATTGGAAATGGTAAACAGAATGTGTACGGCAATATACTGATAATTATTTTTATATAAGTATAAATTTTATGTTATTTTCAATAACATTATAATGATATATTTATACAAAGAAGTATTAAATATTTCATGTAAAGAATAACCTCTACCGTACGTAACCTCCATTGTTGATACATAATGCTTTAGAAATATTTATAACAGTTTGTGAAAGTTATTTCGAGATAAATCAAATACTGACTATATAAGACACATTTTTTGAGGTTCATGACCCGATATTTCAAATGAGAAAATGAAAATAATAGGCTGTATCTTAGGTCAAACCAGTGGCGTATATCGAAAAAAAAAATAATAACTGATAAAATTCGGAAAACATGAAAATGGTTCGGTACTTACTTAATAAGTGCACGAAGGCATATCTAGAAGACTGAAAGTATCCTGAAAATATTCAGAAAAATATTAACAAATTAATATGGGGTCCAAAAAGACCCCAGATATGGTACAAGGGTTAAATAATGTCGCATGATGTTTCTCGAAAACTCAACAGTTTTCTGTGAAAACTAGCTCAAAATTCCGCATTTTCAAAAACGCTCAAACATCATTTTCTCGTAAATGACTCCAATTTTTTAATTTGTTTAAAGGTCTCAAAGCGTTTTATGCACATTTTCAGAAATTTGTAAACACTATTGTATTTGTCAGTTACTCAAGGCCTTCAAATTTCGAATTTACAGTAGCGCTTAAACGTTATTTCATTAAAATCGGTTTCAAGTTTTTCAAAGAAAATTGCCATTTAGGACGAGGTTTTACTGTTCTTTAATATTCTTTAAATAATATACCCGTTCTTCTATTAGGAGACCGAAAAATTAAGAAAATGTTAAAAAAAATGTACTTTGGGCGGCGATAGGTGGCAGCTGGCAAGAGTAATTCCTGATAGCTAGGCGAGACCAAAGGAAATAGAAAACACGGGAAAGTCTTGCCATTCTATATTAACACTAATTTACACTTCAATTACGATTTGCAACATAAAATTTTTCCCCGGGGGCAAATTTGCATATCTTAATCCCCCTTTGAACTCATTTTCACAGAAACCTTTCGAGTTATCGTAGCAAAGCGTTCAAAATGTGTAGCAAAGCGTAATCTTATATTCAGTATTTAGGTGAGTTGGTGTACGGTAAATACAGATTTATCCCTGATAACAGTGAAACTAGAAACGATTCATCTTCTCTCTCTCTAATCTTAGAATCTTCCCATCTGGAGTATGATTTTCAGTTATCACATAATACCCCACGTTTTCAAAGCAAATTATACACGTGTTAACAGACCTATAGAAGACCCAACAGAATATGCCCGATTTCGTGTGTATTATTTATGTAGTACTGACAACTTTTCAATTTCTCATGTATTCAGGCCGACTTCCATTATAAGCGCACATGTATACGTGTATGTTCTCTTTGCCCTGGCGTGACCACTACTGACCTGGTAACTGGAGCGAAGGGACGACAGTACATGGGTGAATGGGGCGAAGAAACGGCTCGACAGCTGGCTCAGCTTCCACAGCAAGAGTAAGTCAATCCTCCAGGTTTCCAACTGCGGTGCATAGGAATCAAAAATACGGATGTTAAGTTTATTGTTTCTTGGACATGACTTCCAAAAATGCTTGTAATGTCGAAATTGAAGCGTTTTCTGTCGAAATCATCTCATTTCACTTGTAAAAAGTTTGCAAGTAAAAGAAAGATTTAGCGTTCACACACGGTTGATATACAAGAAATACTCGTACTTTCATATCGCGTTTTCAACGGGAAATGAGCTGGATGTGATCCATATACCTCCGTGAAGTTATAAAATATCATTTACACTCAGCAAAAATGCAAAAAAGGGAATTTTGGAAGATAATGGTACGAGCTTTTCATAGCAAACGCTTCAATAATTGACTTTGCCAAGATGATTATATATGCAAAGTATGCGTGTAATAAGTAAAATCTGTCTAAACCGGAATCTGTACAAGCCGGAAACCTGCCTTAACCGGAAAATTTCTGCGGCCCGTGAAGTTAAATGGCATTTTACATAGCATAAAACGGAATCTGTCCAACGCGGAAACGGAACGGTTTTTCTTGTCCTGCAGAGAGAAAAAAACCTTTGTAAAACGGAATTTCTGTTAATTTAAAGCAGTTCGCAGAGACACGCGGGATACTCTTAGTGGAATGAATGCATCTGCAAGTCTGCAAGCCGTACAGTGAAGGAAAGAGGCTTCCGCTGTTATCGTAGAATTCGACCTTGGGGTCATTTGTCTCTCAAGGCGTAAGCCGTAGGGGAATTCCCACTCTCCCGACTCTCTAAGCGTGGGTAGGTATACGGGAATGGTTTAAATCCACGTGTCTCCCTGCCTCGCGTTGACAATCGTAACCCGTTGACCAGAGGCGCATTGCTCAAGGCCATGCGAGGGTGTCAGATAGACCTACTACTCTGAGCTATGACGCATTGTGCACTGAAAGAGTCTGCGAGAAGTCCGGGTGCAGCCACTAGCCAGTGAGGTGGTGTGTTTTTATGAGTTTCACAACCTGTTTGACAATGATTGAAAAAAAACATAAAACTAAATATTAACATTTGGCAACTTTGGAAAACAATTGAAAAGGTGTTAGTAAGACAGAAAACTAAAAAGAAATATTCTAGATTTATGTTGAAAAAAATTATATTATTTCAACAAACATAACGTGAAATATTTCCTTTTACTGAATTGTCAGAAATAATTACGTTTAATATTCATTTATTGGTGATTTCTTCCGTAAATAATTTTTATACTAGTATATGTTTTATAACTATAATAAAGTCATGTTACTAGTTTCAGGACGGAAATATCAATATAAAAAGTGTCATAAGCGTACAACCCTGCATAAAACAGAAACCTTCATAAACCGGAAAAAAATTTTGTCCCAATCGATTCCGGTTAAGACAGATTTTACTGTATTATGATTGCTCATATCTTTACTATTGCACTGTGAGTTATGTCCAAAGGACAGGCGGGATTTACAACAATAGAGACGACTTTAGTAAAATTTGTATGTATTTCGGAATTCGTGTTTGTTCCTTATACGAGCCGGTTCGTCTTCCATTGGTGGTGTAGCGCGTGATGCAAGGTTGATGCGGCGGAGTCGTCGCGTGCTGCGCTGCGTATAGTGGGCAGACTCGCCTACGAGCTCCGTGATCCTAGGGACAGACGTGCTCTGGTGGCGAACGCCGTTCCTCGAAGCGGACGTACTCTGACTGGACCGGAACTGCCTAGTACTCGGCGCGGCCTGCTTATAACGGCTAGCAGGCCTTAACGCAAGTCCAGGCACTCGGGGCTCGCTCCCTAACAGGGAGCGACTCGCATCCAGTGGATGTTCGGTGTCGAGCACCAGCTGCTGTGACGCCAAAAGGTCGCTGTGGTGAGAAGGCCGTCGATCGCGACCTTGCGACGTCACATCAGCTGTGGGTGACTAGGGGAGGAGAAGGATTGGGCTGAGGCCCTTCCTGGCGGTGGCCAAGGAAATAAGAAGGCGAAGAAAATTAGTGAAAACATTTGTTTTTTCATTCATTTTAAAATACATCTACCGAGTGAAAAAATCAACTAGTTTTGTTGATCGTTTTGTGACCGCGTCGTCTTTGTAGATGGGATTAAATTCGGGGAGTCGGCCGAAGACGTAGCGAAGAGTGAAGAAGTCAAAAATACCCTTAGGTGCAGTACGAAATCGCCAATTGAACATTATTTTAAGTGAATGTGTGCTGTACATCAATTTTTTCTGTGTATTTTAAAATTTTTAAAAATGTGTTGTAAAATGAAAAAAAATTTAATGTTATGATTTTCACCAATTTTCTTCGCCTTCTTATTTCCCTCGTCACTGCCGGACAGGGCCTCCGCCCACTCCGCCTCCCCTACAATCACCCAGTATTTTCCTTTTAGTAGGAAAGGGCACGCCACAGCTGATATGACACCACGAGGTCGCGTACGACGGCCTTCTCACCACAGCGACCTTGTGACGTCACAGCAGCTGACGCTCGACACCGGACGTCCGCCGAATGTTCACATCCGGTGTTGTCAACAAACCACAACCGGATGTTTCCACAGGATGTTGACTACTGAAAGCAGCCGTTTCCATCTACTTACCAGTACAATGGGTTGACGATGAGCGTTGGAAGCGGAAGTTTTTGATGGCATGAGCTTGTAAACGCGAGCTAGCGTTTACACCACCTCGAGACTATCAATTTCAATAATTTTTCATCCTTTAGTATTTGTTCTTCCCCTACTGCTTCACTTGGCACTATTTCTGCTTTCTTTACTCGGATCACTTTCAATTATTTTCTTTTTTAACTTTCTGAAAATGTCTCTTCCTATAATTTATTCTCATATACAATATTTCTTCCAAAACTTTCTCGACGTCATGCCTTTTAGGATACGCCCGAAAGAAGTCTCTTTTTGTTTATTATAATGTTTCATCTTTTCCAACGATTTGTCATAAGTAAATGTTTATGAATCTATTTGCAGGATTGGTGCAACTGGCCAAGCATTCATGTACATTGTACGTCATGGATACTCTGCACAACACTACATTATAGAAGGATCGGAAGTGTTCCATGCAAAAGTACCACCACGTCAAACGTTTAGCACCCTGAAACGCAGCTTTAAGAAAGAATAATCCCCTTCCGTATGAAACCTCTTATAAAATGCTTTTAAAATTATATCTTATTTCCTTTAACATTTGAATAAGTTACACTTCGATTTCAATATAAATAAAAATGAAAAATTGTCAGTTCGAACGAGATTTTTTTCTTTTATTTGAATGTGCATCTTCCAGGTGCTTGAGAACAAGTTTTAGTACGCTTTCGTTACTCAACGTAATAATAATGTCTGGTTTGTAGTTATGCTAAATAGGTTATAGCTTTGCAACTTAAATTTAAAAACATCTCAAAACTTAAAATTCGTTTTTTTACCATGATAGTATCTTAAAGTGACGAGCCAGATAGCGTGTCCATGCTATTAATATAAACAGTGATAAGATATACATTAAATATTATGTTGATACGCTTTATTGTTCAAAAGGGGGTGTAGTCAATACATAGAGGTCTGGGTGACAGGTAAATAAACAAGCCCGGGAAGGCCGAACATTTACAGTATAACAGGAGTTTAACATAACTGTGGTATAACGGCCTACCAGAAGAGGGAAGCAAAACCCCTTGAAATAAAAAGAAGGTATGTGTGGGAGGCATAGTAAGGTATAGAAAAACGTGTACGGTCTTTTTTGCCGCTGACTACCGAGTCGTCAACATCGAATTTGGTAAGTTATGGTTTCATTAGAAACCATAGTATGGTGGGTGATTGCCATTTTACTTGAGACATAACGTCGAATGTAGGAAGGGAGAGGTCTGGCATGAAATTATTATTATTATTATTATTATTATTATTATTATTATTATTATTATTATTATTATTATTATTTTCAGAATTGTAATAGTAAGAAGATAAATAATATTGATATCATCTAATTGTCAACTGCAATACGTTCAATACAGAACGGACTTATATCGGCCAACGCTATTAGAATAGGGAAGAAGTAGATTTTTCATTCCTTGAACTATTATTTGAATATTAGGAAGCGTGGCGACGAGGCGCTCACCCGAATCGAAGTATAGGTAAGTTTCGGTACGCGTAACAACTTTAATAATTATTCGACGAACCGGGAATAGATTGACAAAATTGCAGATGACATTTTTAACTGAGTAATTAACATAGGGTAATATCACGTAAAGCAGGGGGAACATATATACGTCAAGGCGGCGGCCGACGAGAGACGCGATGGACATTGGACATTCTTCATAAGGAATTCAGCCGAAAAGTCGTCAAATGCACGAGAAGATAAACCATGAACAAAAAAGTTGATTTACACAGGAAGGATAATTATCGAAACAATAGTTACGTAATGAGCTCCTTAATTAATAATTATAAAATTAATAATGTTTAAATTATGAATAAATATTTTATTTATTATTTGAAAGCAATGCGGATAATTTGTAGTTAATAGCCATCAACCAAAAATCATTTAAAGAAACAAAACTTTCAGAATTCGCCGATCCGCACAGACAGCCCGTCTGCATGAGATAAGGTAAGATATAGTACGTCGTATGTCGATGTCACTGCAGTCCCTCTGACCGGGAGGTCCTAGGTTCGAGTCCCGACGGCGGCAGGATTTTCGACACTAGCTTGTCAGCTAGGTCGAGTTCAATCGCTGTCTGGAGGAGAATTCTAGCGGCCGGCTGCTCTGATCGGTAGTTTTCCGTGGTTTCTCCGATCAACACCAGGCGAATGCCGGAGCAGTACCCTAACAAACGGGCCACGTATCGCGCGCGATCTTTCCTTCCTCTTCCTTGTTCTATCCTCTCCTCTTACACACACACTTACACTAACATGCACTACACTACCACACATGTCGGGAGACCGGTCGGGAGCTTAGAGCTTGTTCCGGCTGGAGCGGTGCCCCGCTGGTGGGAGATAACTGGTTGAGGGGAAACCCCGCTAGTCGACGGTAGGTCGGCGCCAGATCTCGCCATCCAGAGGGGAAAAGATCATCGCCACCTTCCGAGAAAAAACACGCACTACACTTACGGGACTAATTACCAAAGTAGTTGACGCGCCGGGAAACACGAATCAATCAATCAATCGTATGTCGATACCCACGAGTAAGAAAATATTAAAAGTAATGTTAATACAATCTTTGATTATAAAATAAGGGCGTGAGCAGAGCAGGGCAACAGAATTACATAAATGTAAATATTAACATTAATAGCAAAGGTTTTAATTACGTGGAAAGGTTAAATTGATTAAATTAATGAAGATTTGCCAGAATTATAAATTCACTTCAATACATGTCCAATGTGGGCAGACCATATTCTCAATATTTATAGAAGTTATCATATTCAAGTTATTAGATTCATTACAAATGGTTTCCCAGCGTGGGGCCGATTAAATTACAAATATAATTAAAAGATATTCACATTCTTTTCATTATACTTGAGATACACTGATGCAGAGTATAGGTTAGAAAGATTTCTGGTGCTACAACATACACTTTCTTTCGTTATTTCTAACTTTTGCAATTTTCGAAAATTCAGAGTTCAACGAAAATGAGACCCGCGCAATTTTTTAAGTATGCTTTACTTTATCCTTAGAAAAATATTTAAAAACAGCTGCTTTTGAGAACTTTTATAAAATGTAACTTCAAGCAGAAATTACGCAAAAATTCCTTGCGTTTACTTTTTCGCTACTGCCTACGCAGAATAGAGAAAGTGTTGTAATGCTGTGGGAAAAACAGCGAATTTTCACAAACTCTTATTGCTGGCTCTCGAATGTGCGATAAATTTGTTCCCTCTATTTACAATAGTAAATTACTTCCTCTAACACGTCGCCCAGGGTCTCGGTGGTGTAGGTGATGCTAGTAACTTATGCCAGTAAGTACCGAGAAGCCCTCCTGTAATGGGATCGCAACCATATGGCCGTAATAACCGCCTGTTATGGGTTTGCCGTTGCGTGGCCGACAAGTCCACTCTCTCACCTCCTCGCGGTGGTCCCTGGTAATGCATCTCGGGGCAACTTGAGGTGTAGCCAAGAGGGATCTAGTCCTAGTGCTACTGTTCGCCTAGCACTAAGGGGTACGTTGATTACGTATTTTGGGGAACATTCCCTGTAGGTTCCATCACACTCGCTTTGGCCCCGGACTCTTCTAGACGGGCGGTCGGGAGCTAACCCACTCCCGATCAATCGGCTCGGACTAGGTCTTTTACTGAACTCCAGGGTGAGCGGGGGGATCCACGGCGGTGCAGCGCTGTGTTATTCCCCCACTATATCTCCGTGGCAACCCTGGCACTCCGATGGAGTGTCCCCTTGTTGGGCTCCGTGGTGGGTGGGGACCACGAGAATGAACCTATTCCATGTTTATGGATACTTCACCTTTCCCCCCGCCCTCTTCCGCAAGGAAGAGGAGATGTGCAGACAGAACTATTGACTTGAATAGTTTCTTTTCCAAACAAGAAGATCGACCCAAGAAGCCTCGTTTCCTCCTCATGGCATGTGCCGAGGAAGGTAAGACTTTTAAAACTGTGAGTGCTGTCCGTCTGGCGCGAGCCAGCTTACGGGAAGAAGACGCTTACGGGAATCTCAAAGCGGTCGTGCTACAGAGGAATGGAACGATTCTTTTTGAACCGCGTACCGACGAGCAAATTGGGAAAATTCAAAATACGAAGCAAGTTGCCGGACTCCAGGTAGTAGTCACGGTTCATCCCACCTTCAACCTGTGCAAAGGCGTAGTAAATCACGAGGACTTTGCTACAGAAACGGAGGAAGATCTTTTAAACTTTTTTAAGACCTTTGGCGTGACTGAGGTGTATAGGATCAGAAGGAAAAAGAAGGGGAAAGTGATCCCTACTTCGACACCGATCCTTACTTTTGACCGTCCATCTCTCCCGGAAAGGATCATTACAGCTTTCTACAACCTCCGTGTGCGGCATTATGTGCCGAACCCTTTGCGCGGTTTCAAGTGCCAAAGGTTTGGGCATACCCAGCAGCGACGTATGTCCGTAAACGCGGTTCGCGGGAAGTGCGGATCATTAGTTCACGACCCACAACCTTGCGACAAACCACCGCACTGTGTGAATTGCGAAGGCGATCACCCAGCCAACGACAACCAGTGTCCCATGCTTCTCCGGGAAAGGTAAATCCAAAAAATAAGAGTAACCGAAAAGGTTTCCTTCCCTGAGGCGAAACGTAGGTACCAAACCAGGAACCCAGTGGACCTATCACGATCTTTTTCCAGTGCTGTAAAACCTAAGTCCCCGGGGGTAACAGCGAGTGGTCAAACTCACTGTACCCCAGCTGTAGTTTCACACTTCAGTTGTCAGGTGTCGCCGATAGACTTTCCCGAAGATTCGGCGTGTATCCAAGGTGGGAATATTATCATTCCCACAAAGTACAAAAAAACCGCTCAAAAACTCCACCAGACATCGACCACTTCCACTGAGACTTCTATTGAAATCGATCTCAAGCAGATACCGTCTCCCAGAAAAAATATGTCATCTAAATCCCGTCCACTTCTTTCTGTTTCCGAGATTCACATCGGATGATCCTCCAGCCCCTGTAGATCTCGGTCACCCGTGGCCAAAAGCCGGGAAATCCCCCCGACACAGGCGACCATATCCAGCAGCAGTCAGGATGACTCTGCTGTTGATGAGGAACCCCACGAGAGTTCCTCTACAACCATTCAGAAGGTGAGAAAGAAAAAAAAGCAACCAAAGAAATAATTTCTCATAATGGCTCTCTCATGGAACTTAAATGGTCTTCGTGCTCACTCAGAAGAATTAAGATTAATAACTAGCGTACCCGTGCCAGAACTCTCGCATGTTAAATCCCACCCTTTCCCTATCCATTTGTCTATTCGTTCCATAAAGGAGAGGAACTACTAATGTACTTACAGAATATCAAACAAAATAACAATGCAATTGATGTTTGAAACAAATTTTCAATTGAAGTTTATTCAACATTTTAGAGAGATGTTCTTGGAACAATTCATACTTCTTTTAAAACAACATTTGAAGAAATTTTTCAATCTTTCTTGAGAGTTAGCTTTTCACTTTCCTTGATAGTCAAATAATAGAAAAGGTTTTACCTCTTGAGAAAGCCATGTAAAGTAGTGCGAAAATACCGGATCGGGCAAGAACAGACCTACTCATTTCAATATTATTTAACTTTCCTTGATTTGTTATGAAGAACCGAGTGGGTTTTGAAGAGTTAGGGTGCCAGCTTGCTGGGGTGAGAAAATTGAAAAATTATTTGTTTACTAAAAAGTATTGAGTTATTTTCTGCGTCCTTACGTACCTCAAGAAAAAACAATTCCGAGCCAAAAAATAATCAAACTAATGATTTCACCTTTGAATACTAAATACCGTTTGTCAGCATTAGAAACAATTTAGTAGACATTATTAAGCCCACTTCGGTACATGGGAATGTTGCTCAAACGATGTTTGCATTTTTAATATCTTAACGAACCGACACCTTGAGTTTAATATCAAACGGTGTTTTATTTACAATATGAGTTTGCAGCTGGGCATTGGTGTACATACTTCCAGATACCGCCAACATTTAAATCGTGCGTTTGGACTGCGATCATTGGCAATTGTCGGGTGACTTGTGCTATTCTTTCTATAACTTTAAATTTAGTTGTTTTTTTAATTGATTCACGTAGAATTGTAGACTAGTGCGTTTTGACTTTTGTTTTCTATTTATTTCAAGCTATTTTACTTTAGCTACTTTAAAAAGTTTGTTTTTTGTGTTGTGCCATAGCACAAGTTTTCCCCACCACCTCTGCGTGCCCGTGCGAAAACTCTAGCATGTTAGACCCCACACTCATCCCTATCCTTCTATTTTCATTCTAAGAGGGAAAGTAGTTAACAAAACCTGTTTATTTGTTTAAAATCTATAAAGGTAACTTGCAATGTACTAACACAATTACAATGCAATTAATGTGTAAAAGAAATTTTCAATAAATATTTTTCAATATCATGGAGAATTTGCTTGGAACAATTCCCAACACTTACTTAAAGACATTTGAAGTAATTATTCAATATTCTTTATCAATTAGGTTTTAGTTTTTCGTGATAGTCACAAAAATATTAGCTTTTTACTTTTGAGAAAGCTACGTGTCTGAACTCGTTGACTTGAAAATTGCATCGAATGATAACGAAAATATTGGTACAGGTAAAACACAAACACAGTCTTCACTGAACACCTACATCCCTCCACAATTAAGTACAGAGCACTTATAGACCATGAAAAAACGTTAATTGAATAGTTTCACTACACGCATAAGAAACAATCTTCATAGGTATAGGAATCAAGCAACTATAATAGTACTTCTAGTTGTTGCTGGAGAGCAAATCTTGAACTAATGATTATGCAAATAAACCTCGTCAGACTGCACAAACTACGGTGTTAACAGAAAGCGTAAATAAAAATTGTCGAATCTAAGCCTTCTAAGCGTGTCGCCACAAAAATTGCTACCAGCAGGAAGGACTGAAATATTGAGGTGGTCTTGATAGTATTGAAGCATGAAACCGAAAGGTTAATTGAATGGATTGAAGAATGTCTCATGTTGTAGATTATGGTGTGAAAAACGTTTCTTTGAGGCCGTTGGCCTCAAAATTTTACTTTTTAAAGCTCTAAAACCCTTTGTTTATGAGTTATTTGCCGATATAGGTTGACATGTGATGCAGGTTGCATTCTACATGAATATTTAGATGCGTTTTTTAAAAGGAATCATCCATATTTTTAAGGTCAAAATGGAATTCGTCAAGTTTCCGTGAAATTCTCTTTCTTTAGAGCCCTCATTTATAAAGATTGGTTGCATGTGAGAGCCGGAACCCAAAGGTATACTACTGAAATAATACAGGAGACGATTTCTCGTCACAGACCATTTATAGTCTGTCTTCAGGAAACTCATCTTCTCCCTCATCATCCCCTGTGTCTTCGCGAATTTAACATCTATCGGTTCGATCAAGACGACGGACTTCGTGCTCACGGCGGCGTCGCGGTACTCATCCGCGACTCCCTGTTCTCTGAGGAACATAACGTTCGAACCGACCTCCAAACAGTTTGCGTTTGGGTACACCTACCATCCTTCTCTTTTACGGTGTGTAGTATTTACATTCTCCCTGGCCAAGTCGTGTCACAAGAGGAACTCGAAGATGTTTTTTCTCAGTTGCCCGCCCCTTTTCTTATTGCGGGGGATTTTAATGCCCACAATCCCCTCTGGGGTGGCACGAGGACCTGCCCGAGAGGTTTTATCCTCGAAAATATTATTGACCAGCAAAACTTAATTCTTCTGAATTCCGGGAATCACACTTATTTCTCCGTGTCGTCAAACTCCTTCTCGTCAATCGATCTGGCACCCTGCAGTCCATCCCTATCTACCACGGTAGAGGTCCACTTTAATATCCCTAATTTAGACGTCATCCACCCTCCTCGCTGGCTAATCCATTGAGCCGACTGGGATACATTCAGCGAGAAAATTATAATGCCAGACCACTTTTCAAATAATATCGATGCCTTGGTGGCCCAATTCACCGACGCCCTTCTTCGCGCAGCCACCATTGCAATCCCGACGTCTACGTGTCGGCCACGACGCGTCCCTGTGCCTTGGTGGAATGCTGACTGTGCCACCGCGGTGACCACCGCGGTGCCACCGCGGTGACCGAAAGCGAATACTCGCGAGGCTCAATAGGTTCCCCACCGCATCAAACCTGATCGATTTCAAAAGAAAGCGGGCCAGAACCAGATTAGTAATACGGGAAAGTAAGACCGCTTCCTGGAGAGCCTTTATTTCTTCTCATTCTTGCCATACTCCGCCTAAAGTAGTATGGCAAAAGATCCGACAGATCGGAGGAAGATTTTCCCCACCATCTGTCCCAGGACTTCTTATCAATGGAAATCTTATTACTTCTCCAGAAAAAGTAGTTGAGGAATTGGCCTGTCATTATGAAAATACCTCCAGTTCATTACACTACTCCCCTAGCTTCTTGAAAACGAAGAGTAGAATGGAGAAATGCAGATTGGACTTCTCAACTTTCCTGGAGGAAGATTATAACGCCCCTTTCTCCATGTATGAATTTTCCTGTGCGCTCGCCCGTGGGAGAGAGTCTGCTCCAGGACCAGACCAGATACGCAACCAAATGTTAAAACACCTGCCGGAAGAGGCACGTATTTTTCTTCTCCGTATCTTCAACAAGATTTGGATGAAATATACCTTTCCTAGGACCTGGCGCGAAGCGATTATTATTCCTATTCCTAAAGAAGGAAAGGACAGGACAAAGCCGTCAACCTACCGCCCAATCTCGCTCACAAGCTTTGTATGCAAACTTCTGGAGCGAATGGTGAACACACGTTTGGTCTGGCACCTGGAACAGAGAAACCTACTTACACCCATCCAATGTGGTTTCAGGAAGAACAGGCCAACCGTGGACCACCTTGTCACCCTTACCACACAGATCTCCACTGCTTTCGTGCTACGTCAACACCTGGTAGCAATTTTCTTCGATATAGAGAAAGCATATGATACTAGCTGGAGGTACGGCATTCTTCGCACCATCCATTCTTGGGGTCTTAGGGGACGGCTCCCCCTTTTTTTAGTAGCCTTTCTTTCTTCAAGATACTTCCGCGTTCGCCTTGGTGACAGCGTATCCGCCAGCCACCATTTAGAAAACGGAGTCCCTCAGGGCTCAATTCTGAGTGTCACTCTCTTTGCCATCGCTATCAATAGTATAGCGTCGATAATCCGAGAGCTGGAGAAAGCATCGCTCTTCGTTGACGACTTTGCCATTTTCTGCTCTTCCAAGAGTATTCAAGTGATAGACAATTACAACTTGTCCTCAACAAATTGCAGGAATGTAGTGATGCGACAGGTTTCAAATTCTCCGCATCAAAAACCAACTGTATGCACTTCTGCAGGATTCATCATATCCATAACCACCCCGATCTTTTTCTTGGAAGCCGTCTTCTATCTTTTCTGGACTCTGCAACTTTCCTTGGGCTTACTTTCGATAAGAGCCTAACTTGGCGAAATCATATACGTAAACTGAAAAGCCTATGTGTCTCACCTCTGAACCTCCTCCGCACCCTTACAGGCAGCTCTTGGGGAGCAGACCGTGTGTGTCTCTTGCGTTTGTATAGAACCCTCATCCGCTCTATTTTGGATTATGGATGTATTGTATATGGGTCAACGTCACCATCAACCCTCCGGCCATTAAATACCATTCACAACGCCGGTATAAGAATTAGTACAGGCGCCTACCGCACGAGTCGAATCGAATGCCTCTTGGCCGAAGCTGGAGAACCATCTCTGAGCTGAAGGCGAGATATTTTATTAGCCTCTTATGGTGCTAAAGTGTCGGGACTGGTTGACCATCCTTGTCGTCGTATAATCATCCACCCAAAGTATGAGTCCTCGTACATTCTTCGAACATCGTTACCCCATCCCCTAGGTAATAGATTACGAAATCTCCGGGAATTAAATGTCGAACTTCCCACCCCTGTGAAACCCACAAGTGACCGGATTCCCCCTGGGAAACTCTTCCTTCCCAGTATTGACTTCAGACTCTCCAATCTGCCCAAACAAACTACTAGTCCTCTGGTTTACCAGAAGCAGTTTCTGGATATGAGAGAATCCTCTCCGGATCATTTATTCTTATACACGGATGGTTCATCGTGCAGCGACGCGGTGGCATGTGGTTTTTACTGTATCAGGGCCACCAAATCATTTCGGCTTCACTCCAAGTGCAGTATATTCACTGCCGAAATGTATGCAATTTTTGAGGCCCTAAAATACATTGAATCACCGACTTTGCGGCGAGTAGTTATCTGTTCTGATTCTCTCAGCTCTCTTCAAGTTGTCTCCCGTCCTTCGTCAGGCTACCTGACGTTATCCGTTCAAAGCCTGATTCATCGTCTTCTGTCCCGCCGCTATGACCTGGTACTTAGTTGGGTCCCAGGCCACGTGAGTACCAGAGGGAACTAACTGGCCGACCAGGCGGCGAAATCAGCGACTCATAAAACTCATATCGACATTCCTTCTGTGCTATTGTCCGATGTTCAGGCTTTCTTGAAACGCAGTGACGAGGCTTCAGAAGCCGCATTTAAAGCCTACTAAGAAGTTGGCATTACTTCATACATATATAATGCCACATTACCTTTACCAATTGGTATTATCGATGCCATCTATGTCGATTCTCAGGGAAGCGGACGGTCAAATCAGAGTGGCAGTCAAACAGTTCTTACATCTGCATATGAGTACTGCAGATGGCTTATTCTACCTGGCTAAGAGAGATGGAGGACTGGGATTGCTGCGGCTCGCTCAACACGTTCCTAGGGTAGCGCTGAACCTAGGACTACGATTAGAAAAATCTTCAGATCCTATTTGCAAATGGCTGAGCTCATGTCCGAGTTTCTACCAACGAACATTAAAAACCGCCAGAACACTGAGACTCAACTGGCCCTATACTGAACAAGATTTAAGGGCTTATAAGAAGAAATGCGCCGATGACGAGGTAGCCGCTGGGGAGAAGCTGGGATCCCAAGGGAGAGCGGTTAAGGCGCATATAAACGATTCGATTGGAAATGCCTTTTTGAAAGATTATAATCTTCTGAAACCTGGTCTTTTTATTACCGCACTCCAATTGAGATCAAATACCGCTGCCAATAGAACTACTCTTAGTAGAGCAAGACCCAGGGAGGATGTACACTGCAGGAAGTGCAATACAGCGGTAGAAACCATGAATCACATCCTCGGTCAGTGCATTTTTACGAAGCCAGCAAGAATAAAGAGCCATGACGAAATCAAAAATTTCATAGAGGGGAAGATGCTCCGGAAATCGGACACTGTGGTGTTCACGGAAGCCACTTTCACTGTTGCCGAAGGGGTTAGACTCAAACCTGACCTGGTAATAAAAAGCCGGGAAGGGGTCCACGTGGTCGATGTGACTGTCCGCCACGAGGATGGGTCTAGACTTCTAAAAGCAGCAGAGGAAAAGGTGGTAACATACAAACCAGTCATTCCCCTGGTAGCCCAACTTCATGGAGTGCCCAACGCCAGAATCCTGCCAGTGGTGGTTGGTACCTCAGGGGCTATGCCAAGATCCACAGTCAGTGCCCTCAAGTCGTTGGGGATCACGTCTCGTGGCGATCTACTGACTATCTCGTTAATTGCTCTGAGAAGCTCTATTAAGCTTTACACACAATTTGTAAACTATGATGGATCAATTTAGCATTGCTGGTAGTAAATGCAGAAAAGGAACGTCTTGGTCCTTTGGGGAAGTCTAGGGAACCCAGGGGATTCTAAAATGCCTAGGAATTACTTAGTTACCACGACTTTAAGTGGGAAGTGTATGTTATTTAATATAGCATACAGAAAATTGTGTAGTCAGAATTCACGTTTTGTCGATTTTTGATACCGAAAAATCGATTGATGGCGAAACGTCTGTCAGTCAGTCCGTCTGTGAACAACGCTAGTGGTAAAACCTTATGCAGGATTTTCATCAAAATTGATATTCCCAATCGATCTGGCTGATGTCACGACCCCTTAATTCTGGAACCCATATTTTAATTTTTAGACGTACTTAACATAAAGCCCTCGGCACATTTTCAAATTTTTCAAAAAATAACACCAATTTTTACTTTCCGTCTGTCAGTCTGTGAACAACTGTAGCGCCGAAACCATAAGTACGATTTCTTCCAAAATGAATATCCCGCATCCGATCTGGTTCCACTTGAGGCGCCGCGAGTTTCGAAAATATTCTTCAAAATTTGGGGGGTACTTTACACAAAGCCCCCCGGACATTTTCAAAATTTTCTTAAAACGGCTCCAAATTGTTTCTTTATATTTCTTGTAAGAATAGAGTAAAATACATTTATAAAGGTGGCATAGGTCCGACGGTTAACTCTGAACGGTTCACGGTTAACTCTGAATTTTCGAAAATGGCAAAAGTTTGAAATATTTTCGGCGTCTTCCTAGAAATACAAAATTGAAGGTCAAAAGTTGAAGTGTTGTCAAAGTCAAGTTTGTTTGTGCCTAGATTTTTGTATGTTAAAGCCTTGAGTAAAAGGTAATTATTTTTTCACAACACTGCAGTTGTGAGAGGCAATTTTCTTCAGAAAAATTTACATTGTTGGAGTTCTGATACCGAAAAAGTGGATAATTTGTTTTCCTAAATGTAGTAAATTACAACCTCTAATATGTGCAGCCCTGGTTCCTTGATACTGAACAATTTGTTTATGGCAAAACGACTGTGTTTCTCTGCCCATCTATCTGTCTGTGTATGTCTGTCTGTCTCTCTGTGGTCAACATCAGCGCCTAAATCGTTGAGACATATTTCTCAAAAACTTATACTCCGCCACCGATCCGATCGATCTCGAAGAGATTGATCCTGAGATTTTGAAATGGATATTTTGATTTTTGGGGGTATTTTATTCATTTGGTAAAAAACAGTAAAAAAAACTATATATGACATATGGGGGAAGGGATTATATGCGCCCATTTTCTTGAGGCCCAAAATAAAATAAAGTGAAATTAGCAACATTTGAAAAAACATGAAAAGAAAAGAGAAATTATTATTTTAGAAAAATAGAAATTCGGAAAATTTGTGTTCCCGAGTTATAGAAAATCAATTTCAACGGTAAATGAACTGCTGATTTAATTTTTCGGCATTGCTAACAATGCTAAAAATTACAGAAAGTAACAACAATTTCAAAATTTTATCAAAAATATATTCAAATTTTTAGATATTTTTTCTTGAAAATAGAGTAAGTCTTTTTACTTTCCCGTATACGTACGTATACACGGAGTGATATACGTAGTATAGGGAAAGTTATGTAATGCTGCGCGAAAAAATGGCCAATTTTCGGCGGAAAAAATTAATTGCCAGGCCGTGAAAACGAATAAGTGGATAAAACCAGTTGCTAAATTAAGAAAAAAATCCCCTAACACGTGGTGTGGTCAAAATCCATGATTTGTTGCTTCTTTATACTTAAAAATCGATTGACGGCATTCCGTCCGTCTGTCCGTCTGTCCATCTGTCCGTCTGTGGTCAACGCTAGCGCCTAAACCGTTCGGTCGATTTTCTTCAAAATTGATATTCCCCAGTCGATCTGATTCTAGTCGAAGCTTTGTGATTTTGAAAAAGATTCTTTAAAATTTGGGGGTACTTTATATGAAGCCCCCCGGGGATTTTCAACATTTTCTCAAAAACGGCTCCAATTTTTTTCTTTAAATTTCTTGTATGAATAGAGGAAAATACACTTTTTAACATGGCATAGGTCCGACTTTCACGTACAGCTCTGAATTTTCGAAAATTGTGAAAGTTTGAATTTTTTTCGGCGTCTTTCTCCAACTACAAAATTGAAGATAGAGATTTTTTCTTCAAATAAAATTTGTTCTGCATATTGAGTTCTTTAATAAAGGTCATGTAAATGTTTTTCACAATTTTGGTAGTTTTCGTGCAATATTGCGTGCAATATGTGCAATTTTAAAAAATTACAAAAACAAAATTTTCTCAAAAACGGCTCCAAATTTTCTCTTTAAACTTTTGGTAGGGATAGTGGTAAATGTACTCTATCAATGACATAAAAGCCATTTTGGTCTATCGGTTGGTTTTTTCAAAAATTACCAAAATGTAAATTTTTTACGTGTCTCTCACGTCGTTAATATTTACATTATCGGCGATTTTTTACATTATTATATTTACGAGTATATATGCTTTAAATAATGTCAAGTAAAGTTTCTCGAAAACACTACCGTTTTCTGTGAAAATTAGCTCAAATTTCGGCATTTTCAGAAATGCTCAAACGTCATTTTCTCGTAAATGGCTGCAATTTTTTTCTTGAAACTTTTGTAACGGATAGTGCTAATTACACTCATTAGTATTGCGTGAAGTTTATTTTGAGTTTTTTTTTGTTTTTTTCAAAAATTATATAAATGTAAATTTTTTGAAAGATCTCTCACATCTTTAATATGCACATTATCCGCAATTTGTAAAGATGATTATATTTGTGAGTGTAAGTGCTTCAAATAACTTCAAATAAAGTATTTTGAAAACTAAGAAATTTTCTGTGAAAATGAGCTTCAAATTTCGCATTTTTAGTAGTGCTAAAACGCCATTTTCTCTTAAACGGCACGTAATTTTGAAAAGAAAATTGCCATTTAGGCTAGTTTTTTGTGTTCTTTAATATTCTAAAATTAATGTTTCTGTTCTACCAATAGGAAACCGAAAAATTAAGAAAATGACAAAAAAATGTACTTTTGGCGATGATAGATGGTAGCTGGCAAGAAAGAGTATGTGGCAATTCCGAATATTGACAAATAAATAAATAAAATAAATACGGCCATGCTTCATTTTTTATCAAAATACGAGTAGTTTTTCTTTAATTTTGTGGCAAACGTAATAGGCCGCTGTAAATTTACTGCGCTTCGGACAGCTGGATGCGTCGTAAATTAGAATGTGCAATTTTGTATATTATTTCTTTCTTCGTTTCTTACATTCGAACTTTGTTATAGACTTACACATTAATATTTTAGAAATTGTTTATTTTGAAATATTTGAAATAAGTAAAAAAGAATTAATAGCTCTCAGAATAGCGACAATGCAGGGTCTGCAACAATGGAATTCACTTTGCGCTCGCGAATATCTGTGAATTAGCGTCATTGTTGTGACCTAATGGAGCTGTATGAAAAGGAGTTATAATTGTGTAATTTATGTTGATATTTGCCGGCAAATATTTAGTTCTGCACCAAATGCTGTACCATTTGTAGTGAGTAGAGAATTTGTTGCATGGTTTTAAAATACTCTTCCCTAATCATGGCCCAATGGAAGGCATTTCTATATTTCCAGGGTATCAGGCTTCTTTTTCCAATACAGGGTTACAAAACTTTTGCATTCTATTTTTGTGAAGTTGTAGAATTCACGTAGTTCTGACAACACTGCAATGGAAATAGCGAGTTCCAAGCGAAGATGTTAGTAGCGCATAAAGTGCAGTATTACAGTACTACTTAGCTGTTTCCTCTAATACGGGAAAGTAAGTGCTGTTTTAGCACCACTAGTTTTATTGAACTCGCCGATTTTTCAAAAAATGCAGAAGTTCAAAATATATACCTACAACTACAATATTCAGATATTTTTTCCTTACTCAGGAAGACCAGCGTTCTGACTTTTTCGAATTTATGGCTGTTGCAGGTTTTCCAGGCCTGAGAATATACATTTTCCAGGTCCTGTTTCGCACATTACATTACAACACAATTTTTGCTGATTATTAACTGTACTATGTTACGCACTTTTCTCTCACAGCAAAGTACTAGAGTGTAGAATTTTGTATAAGAAAAGGAACTTTAAAGAAAACACGATTTTTTGTTTTTCTAAGAAGTATATGTTACTATTTAATATTCAGAACCCTACACGTAGTACAGAGAACGTTATGTAATGCTGCGGAAAATCGATTTCGAGATTTCAACGGAAGTACAAGTGTTGGAGTCTCCTGATACCGAAAAAGAGTCGTTTTTTTCAAAACGTCCTTAAGTCTGTCCGTCTGTGATCCCCTAAACCATGCGTAGATTTTTTTTCCAAATTAAAGAAACACCAGTCCATCGGGTTCGATACGAAGCTTTAAACTGCGAAAAACATTCTTTAAAATTTGGGAGTATTTTACATGAAGCTTCTTGGACATTTTCTAAATTTTCTTAAAAACGGCTCCAAATTGTTTTCTTTTAAAATTCGTGTAGGAATAGAATAAAACACATTAACATGGCACAGGTCTGGCTTTCATGGTTAACTCAGAATTTTCGAAAATTTCAAAAGTTTGTATTATTTCCGGCGTCTTCCTAGAACTACAAATTTGAAGATCAAGATTTTTCCTTAAAGTAAAATTTTTCTCCCTAGTTCATTAAGGTCATGTACATTTGTTTTGAAAATTTTAGTAGTTTTTGGGCAATATTGCGTGCAATATTTGCTTCATTGAAAAATAACAAAATCAAGAGTTCTCGAAAACAGCTTCAACATTTCTTTAAACTTTTGATAGAGATAGCGCTAGATGTGCTCTATAAGATGACATAAACGCCATATTACTCAATTTTTTTAATTACAGTAATATTTTTTTATCTGTTTATCACATCGTTAATATTTCCATTAGCGCCGATTTGTTTACATTGTATGTAAGAGGACATGCGCGTTACATTTTGTCCTATAATGTTTCTCGAAAATTTAAATTTTCTGTGAAAACGAGCTCGAATTTCCACATTTTCTGAAACGCTCAAATGTCATTTTCTCAAAAATGGCAAAAATGGCTCCAATTTTTTTATTCAAACTCTTCCAACTGATAGTCCTAATTGCACTGTTTAATATGACGTAAAGTTAATTTTGGTGTATCTTTTGTTTGTTTGTTTGTTGTTTTTTTTTGGAAAATTACACAAATGTATGTTTTAATATCTCTCACACCGTCAATATGCACATTTTTAAGCAATTTATAAACACTATTGCATTTGCGAGATAAAGGACTTCAAATGACTTCTAATGACGTTTTTTGATAACTCAAAACCCCCCAGTTTGTTGGTGGGTTTTGACACTTCATGAAGCTGTCCGCCGACACTATTCATGAGGCAGTCCAATGCATTTTATTTCAAGGTTGCCAGATTGGGCGGAATTCCGCTTTTTGGGATGGAAAACGATTCTCTTGCCGCACAAAAATTGACTTCGCGGAATACCGCCCAATGAGCGGAAATGCATCAAAACATGTGTGGTTTTGGGCGGGTTTTCAGACTACGACGAACTTTTCAAAAAAAACAACCACAACGACGTTGACAGTGAGTTTGATTTTTTTTTACTTTATACATGATTTTTCATTAATCATTTGTTAATTCGTTCAAATTTACTTTGAGAAGCGAGTAATGTTAGTTTTTAGACGTCTAGTATAGGGGTGGTCTAAAAGTCATAGCGTCTTTGTCTTGCACAACATTCTTTATAATATATCACATTGCCAGTACTTGCAGTTAATTTTAAAACATGCCATTTAAAATTAGTTATCTTTTGGAAGTACGATGTCACTGCCATCATTTTCCGTAACCATAGGGAATAAGTATGCTTATGTAAGCATTTCTGTTTCAATAATCTTTTGAGCGCGGATATTTAAGACGAGCAAGGATAATGAAAATGTGATACGACAATGTGATAAATAAAATTATTTTATTTGAAAAGAATTGTTTTTTCCTTAAAGTTATCCTCCCATCTGTTGTTATCATAAGAATAGTCATACACCTATTGTTTTCCGTTATAGCCTACTGAGCCTAACATACGTAGATAATTACCCATATAACTGACCTATAAAGGTATTAACCACCTTTTATAGTGCCTATAGGCACCTATTTCAACATAAATGGCTATCTCTGCCGTTTGGTGCCTACAAATGACTTTTTTTAAATTTTCAATCAATGTATTCACTCCATTGCTGTATTCAATAAATAATTATTTATTTATTTATTGAACAACAAATCTTTCGTTGACTGGATACTTCTTTGATACCTGTTTGATAAAATGGGGCGTGGTGTCGTTTAGGCTTAGCGAAAACAGTAAATGAAAAAATTAGTGCAATTGTAGAAGAATTAGTGCAATCAGAAATTAGTGCCGCATGTGAAATCGGAATTGCGGCAATGGAATACAGTTCCAAGAAATTACAATTGTAAACAACAATTGACCCATGTCTGGTTGAAGGTATTTTTCCCGACTTTAACGTTACTTGTCTGGCTCATGTACTTCACCGAGTAGCAGAGGAGGTTCGAAACCAGTTCCACAAAACCAATGATTTAATATCCTCCATAGAGAAAGTATTTTTAAAGTCAAGTTCCAGATTTGCTGCTTACAAAGAAAGATGCCCCAATCGGCATTTGCCACCAGCGCCTATTTTGACTAGACAGGGTACGTGGTTGCAGGCTGTGAAGTATTACAGTGAGAACCAGTGGCGTAGCGTCAGGGGACGCTGAAATGCTGAGCATCCCCGTCTATAATATTAATAAAGAACCCTAAATACTGTATTGATAATCTTACAAGTGGTCCGTTGAGAAACACGTTTTGCATTAATTTTAAATTGATTTCCTATGTTTGAATTCGGCGGGTTGTTCAAGCAGGTCTGCGATTGCTTGGAAGCTAATATGCTTCTAGCGTCTGCCGCGAAATGCGACGAGCAATGACGCATGCGCAGATGGCGAGGTTCCCCTCTCCCCTCTTCACCCATAGCCCAGGGAAACCCGACTGCTTTACGATAGCATCCACTGCGGAAAGAAACTCATTTGTGCACGAGAGCGCAGCACACTTCAGGCGGTCAGTAAATTCTCTCTCTCTCTCTCTCTCTCTCTCTCTCTCTCTCTCTGTCTCCCTCTGTCTCTCTGTCTCTCTCTCTGTCTGTCTGTCACACGGGAGTCCCCTCTTGGTCGTGGGTACAAACTGTAGAAATAGTGCCTGTTTACTATTTCTTAATTAATATCCAAGAAATTTAATTATCCCTAAAATAGATTACACATTATTTTAGTCTGCAATGTAATAATAATAATAATAATAATAATAATAATAATAATAATAATAATAATAATAATAATAATAATAATTCCTACACTTTCATATTCTTTCGGAATTCTTAAGTGGTCAAGCGCAGACCTTGCTGAATTAAATAGATTGACAAGAAGGCTACTTACTAAATTCCGGTGTCTCCATACCAACTCATCTATTAAAAGACTATATCTACCCCGAAGAGAAGGAGGAAGGGGACTACTAAATATTGAAAATCTCTGCAGAACGCAAGAAAGAAAAATGAAGCAAAAGTTATTCTCGTGTGAAGATGAATTAATGAAAATGGCTGTACAAGTAGATGATGGTTATACCCCGCTAAACTTGAGTGCCTCCGACCCAGGGTCAACGGAAACTGCAGCAGAATCAACATCAAAAGAGACGATTCAAAGAGATCTAGAAGTATGGCAACAAAAGGCAATGCATGGCAAATTTCCCAAAGCTATTCATGAATCGCATGTTGAAACACCATCGTCGCTGCAATGGCTATCAGACGGCTATTTATACCCAGAAACAGAGGGATTTATAATGGCAATCCAAGATAGAGTATGCCGAACTAGAAACTATGAAAAACATTGCATGAACATGCCTGTTGTTGACAAATGCAGGAAATGCGGCACCAGTGGTGAAACAATAGAGCATATAATGGCCGGCTGCACTGCACTTGCCGACAGCGCTTACTTGGGCAGACACAACCAACTAGCTAAGATTGTCCATCGACAATTGGCTCTCAAGCATGGAATGTTAAACAGTGGAGCTCCACCGTATTATAAATACAACCCAGCACCAGTAATGGAAGCAAATAATACCATCATTTATTGGGACAGACCCATATTTACAGATAAAACTGTGGCTTTCAATAGACCTGATATAGTTTTGATTGACAGGAATAAGAAAGAAGCTATACTGGTTGATATTGCCGTACCATTGACACACAATCTAAAGAAAACAGAGACCGAGAAAATTACTAAGTATGAAGATCTTGCTCTGGAAATAAAACAAATGTGGAAACTGCAGAGTGTAAAAACATATCCACTTGTTATTTCGGCTGAAGGTGTAGTCTCAAAAAATTTCAGGAAAAATCTAAAACTAATGGGATTACCTCAACGAATCCTAAACTACGGACAGAAAGCAGTGATTCTGCAGACATGTCATATAGTTCGCAAGTTCTTGAACTAACACAAATGAGGCTCCCATATTGGTCTTGAGGGTCAGAGTGAAATCTCTCTCCTCAGTGACTGAGCTCTTTCCTATTCGTGGCAGGATTGGGCAAATTGAACCCAGCACAAGCAGCTGAGAATCACAAGATGATGATGATGATAATAATAATAATAATAATAATAATAATAATAATAATAATAATAATAATAATAATAATAATAATAATAATAATAATAATAATAATAGTGACTTTATTTATGTGGCGAGACTCGGGCCATCAGGCCCGCTCTTCCGCCTAACCACGTAATACATACATATATAGATAAAAATTGAAGCAGTACATTTAGTAAATTAAATAAAATACAACTTAGATATGTCTTGCCCCTGGGCTCACAAGGTGAAAGTAAAAAACACAACGTCCCAGCATTTACCTTAAACGGCCGGGGAAAACCAGGGAAAACAAAGGAAGTGTGCATGCTCTTCAACGTTGAGCAACAAAAAATATTTAAAATAATTTATAAAGCATTTACTGACAATGTATAAATGTATAAATTAACAAGTGGTCTCTTTGCCAGTCGCATATAAGAATTAAAGCTGAGCCATTGTATAATTTTCTTCCAAGACTTCGGCAGTCCTGACAGCTGTGAGGATGTTGTGGGCAGGGCCTACACCGTGTAAGCAATCGAGATCGTGGAAGTATGGTGGAAGTAGTTCCAGTGTATCTGCCTTGTGTTGCATTCGCCTGTTAGATGAAGAGGTTGATAGTGACATTTTGTATGTTATTGTTGAGCATCCCCAAACGTGCGAGTCACGCTACGCCACTGGTGAGAACATTGACAGTGTTGAAGAGGTTGTAAATTATAGTTTTTCGGAAGAATCACAGTGTAAGGTTGCCCAGTATGTCCTACGAGAGAAAGGTTTGAGGCGGGATCTGTCACATATTCGCGCTAATTTTACATTTTTAGCAGATAATCTACAGTAATTAGAATCATCAAAGCTCAGTCTTACTGATACAATTCAGAAAGCCAGTTAAAGAAAGCTGTTGGTGAGGTTGGAAATTATTTCCAAAAAACTACAAATGGTGTTCGCCAAAAATCCTGGATACACGGTTCTGAAAGAAGTATCAGACATTTTAAGCGGGCGTGAGGTAGTTATCCTTACAGGATTTAATCCACATATGGTTCCTGTTTTTAAATATGTTCCAGTCACCACCGCAGAAGTTACACCATTTTAAGTATTTAAGCTCATTCTGACCGACAAAAGGTAACTAGTGGGGCTACAACAGCACTTACTTTCCCGTATTAGAGGAAACAGCTATGTAGTACTGAAATATTGCACTTTATGCGCTACTAACATCTTTGCTATTATTTGAAAAGTCAAATTCAACCAAGAAGCGTAAAACTCTCTGTTTCCATCGCTGTGTTGTCATAACTATGTGAATTCTACAACTACACAAAAATAGAATACAAAAGTTTTCTAAACCTCTATTGGAAAAAGAAGCCTGATACCCTGAACAATATAGAAATGCATTCCATAGGGACATGATTAGAGAAGAGTATTCTAGAGCCATGCAAAATTACTCTACTCACTACAAATGGTACAGCATTTGGTGCGAAAACTAAATATTTTCATGCAAATATCAACATAAATGAGACAATTATATCTCCTTTTCATACAGCTCCTTCAGATCACAACAATTACACTAAGTTACAGATATTCACGAGAACAAAGTGAATTCCATTGTTGTATGCATACTTTTAACTTTTTTAGAGCATGAAGTTCCGGGGTCTACTTATAATGCTTCCTTCAGTCAGGGTTGTCAAGTGTGTTGCAAGCTCTTTTCCCACAACTACTACGGAATTTCCCCAAGTAACCTCTCCTAAGAACCAAATTCCCCAACTTTGAAACGAAAAATATTCTCCAAATTATGGACCAACGACATGAGCTGTTCCTATCAGGGCCGGATTCAATCTTTTATGACTCGCGTCTCTTTCTGACACGAAATTACTCGCACGGTGCACTGAGTGCGCCAGTAAAGAAACGATTGTTTATGCAATAACAAAAACAATAATTGCGATAAATTAGAGTTATTTATTAAGAAAATGATAACTTATTACATAAAATAATATTTGGTGTTAATTATATAGTATATATGAAATTTACAGTACGAAATGTATTATATGCCTCTAATAAGACATACAGTTGCATAAAAATTATTGTAAAGTTTTAGGTCACGGAATGCGCACCAAATTAATTATTAATTCAATAGAAATAGTTATATATTATAATATAAATTAATAATTATAAATCTCGTAATAATAATAATAACAACAATAATAAAACTGCACTAAATCTATGAGAATTTATATATTTTTTTAATGTTTGAAGGCTTGGCAGCTCAGGCCTTTAGCCTTTTTACTGTTTATTATAAAATGTCAAATATACAAGTACAATTTACAGTTACAATTCAAATTTTATGAAACAGATTTGCTTCTTTCAGGAATTTTAACGTCCTGCCAGTCGCCGTTGTGTCCGTTCCTAATAGGTCCTCCTTCAGATCCCCCTTCCCACATCTGTCTCTGATTGTTGCGAGATTCACACAGTCCGTTAGTAGATGCTGTTAAAACTCCACCGCAGTCGCAGACAGGTGGTTCCTCATTCTTCAGCATGAATGAAGATGTTATCCTTGTGTGGCCTATTCTTAGCCTGGTAAGGCACACTTGTTCTCGTCGAGTGTATCTGACGTGTGCTGGCCATTTATTCACGCTTTGCTTGATCGGCTTTAATTTCGTTTCAAGGCTATTCCATGTGGTTTGCCATACTCTGAAGATACACTTGAATGCAGCATTTCTTGCGTCTTGAGGTCGTACTTCCGTATCAATTTCTAATTGTTTGTTTTTCGGCATTTCTTGCTGCAGAATCGGCTTCTTCGTTGCCTGAGATACCTATACTGCGATTTTTGTAGGAAGAGCTCTCAAGATAACTCAAATCCCATCTTCGCGATGGAATATGTCACGGCATTTCGTATCATTCACAGTCGTTCCGCTAGATTTCGCACGATCGCGACCGTATGAAGCAGTGCTTGCGATCATGCGACTTCTACCGGCAAGACCGAGAAAAGACGCGAAATGCCGTGACATATTCCATCGCGAAGATGGGATTTGAGTTATCTTCAGAGCTCTTCCTACAAAAATCGCAGTATATGTGCCCAGGGCACCAGATGAATGTGACTGATGCTTCTCTCTGACTTAATTTGTGACATGATAGTATCATTTGAAGCATCGGGTCCACAGGTAGGAGTCTGTCTATGGCGATAAGGAAGCTGAGCGAGTCTGTGCAGATGACAAATCTTCTTGGGCTGAGATTTTCACAAGATCGCAAAGCTTGCAATTCTGCAAACAATTCAGCTGTGTACACACTCGCTTCTATGGGAAGAGTCCATGCTTTTGATATGACTTCAGTTACAAATGCACTTCCAACTCCATTTTTGGTTCTTGATCCATCTGTGTAGATAATTGTGTGTTTTGCGATGTATTCATCGAGAACTGATTTAAATCCGATTTTTAATTCTGGGGGAAGTCATTCTTTTTTCTTTACACTGGTTGTGTCGAGTCGAACATCTGGCATTTTAAGCGTTCAAGGTGGAACTTCATGTTTTATACTTCAAAACCGATGGTATAGAACATCTAGTTATTTCGATTGCACGGATGTTGGCTGGACAAGTTGCAGTAGGTCTTCGATCGTAAATACATGCCAATTTAGGCCGAGTCATCAATGAATGGTTCAAATGCTCTGGCAGTGACAGCATTTTTTATCTATATCTGAGTAGTAGTGTTTTCCGTCTATGATATAGCGACATGGTACTGGTTTCACAATAGAGATTTAAGGAAGGACTAGTGCGGAACGCTCCAGATGCATAACGGAGGCCTGAATTGTGAATAGGATCTAATTTCCTTAAGCTTGACTTCCTGGCTGAGGAGTACACTGCGCATCCATAATCTATTTTGGACATTACCATTGATTTGTAGAGACGAAGTAAGATGTCTCTATCTGCTCCCCAAATTTATATGCGAAATGCATCGCATTACGTTCAGAGCCGTTCTGCAGCTAGACAAGGTATAATCTATATGCTGTTTCCAAGTTAAATGTCTGTCAAAGATCAAACCGAGGAATTTTGCCGATTCATTATATGCCAGTTGTACACCATTTAATGTCAGAGGAGGATCTCTGCATCCTTTCCGTTTCCTACAGAAATGGACGCATTTGGTTTTAGCTGTTGCAAGCCGATATTTTCCGCGTTCTGTTCTAAGGTATTTATGGCGTTTTGCATTTTCAATTTGATCATTGCCGGTGATTGGCTGAATAAAATAGAGCAATATCATCTACATACATGCATTTTCCAACTGATGTTTCTGTCAAACATCTCGTTGATCGCTATGATAAAAAGCGTACCACTTAATGGAGAACCTTGTGGGACACCATTCTCTAGTGCGTGGCTTTCTGAGATGGACTGCCCAATACGAACTTGGAAAGATCTGGTACTAAGAAAGCTGGATATAAAGTTTGGAAGTTTTCCTCTGATTTGCCAGTTGTATAGCTGTCTCAGAATGTTGTAACGCCAGGTCTTATCAAAAGCTTTTTCCAGATCGAAGAATACAGCAACCATATGTTGTCTTTTGATAAAGGTGTTCTGAATTGCGTTTTCCAGATATATTAGCTGGTCAGTGGTGGAATGATGCTGTCGGTATCCGCACGGATGTTTATTCAGGAGGTTGTATCTTTCGAGACACTAGTCTGGTGTTGACCATTTTTTCTAGATTTTTTCTAGGCAGCACGTCAATGATACCGGGCGATAATTTTCGGGTTTCCATGGGTCTTTGCCAGCCTTTAAAAGTGGAATTATTATCGCATCTTTCCAGCATTTGGGGTAATTGCCTTGTCTCCAGATATTATATATATTTAACAAGATGGAGAGTATTTCTTCTGGTAACCGACGTATTATGCTGTAGGGGAGGTTGTCTGATCCTGCTGCTGTCTTCAGCTGCATTTATGGCGTCTTGTAATTCTCGCCTTGTGAAAAGGGCGTTATACGGCTCATCTATATCAGTTATAAAATTTTGTATTTCTTCTTCTTCTCGCTTTTTCTCTAGGAAATAGAATATTAAAATAATAGAAAATAAAAAATAGAGTAATATGTTTTCTTGTATTACTAATAATTTTATTAAATCCGTGAAAATGATACAATGAAATGGACAATTATTTAATTTGGGTTTACGAAAGTTGATCGAACTAAAAATCCAAGTTGCCAAGTGTTGGTCCTCTGCTTTTTGTTTGTTTTCTTACTTAAGTTTCTGAAGTAAAGGAACGCCGTTCCGTCGCATTCCGTCAGAAATCAAGGCAATGTGAACGAGTAATTATAAAAATACATAACAATATTTTACACAATATATTTTATCCACATTTCACGCCATCATGCGCAATAATTGATTTCTACAACGCCTACATTGAAAAGAAATGATTCTTTTATGTATTTACACTATTACTCGCGCGGGGCACATAGTGCGCCGAAAACGTTTTAGACAGAATTCAGCTAGCTTACTCCCACGACTTGCAACGGAGCAGCTGAAACATGAATTCAAACTGATAAAGAAACTCAGAAGAAAGGTTAGCGGAAGAGATAATGCAATATGATGCACGTATTGTCGTCAGGAACCAAAAGAACCAGTACGCCAGCGCGAGTAGTTGAAGGTTTGTCGCCTGTAGGCTAAACTCCATTTGCCGCCCCCTTTATTGTCCATAGTTGCATTATACATTTGTTTTATACAATAAACGGTAGAGTTCATCCTTGTTAACATTAAAGCACAATAGCTTTAATTTACTTTAGATAAAATTACAATTTTAATGGTTTACTCAATAAATTATATAATAACTTTAGTTCTAATTAATTTTTTACTGACATCTTTCAAGATTCGTTGGGTTTCGAACTGAGTATGTTCTTAGAGATCAGAGATCACTTTTTTAAACATATTTTTGTCTTTAATGCTAATGACTTTGTTTTGTGTAATTGAAGATCTGGTATCAATTTGAATTGAGTTGTCCTACATAGTCAAATGTAATTATAAAATGCAGTTAATTACTGATTTATTGAAAAATATACACACTACTCTAATACAAAAATTAATATCTAAACATTGTAATTTTTATAGTAATTGAAAATTAAATGTACTTTGCCCATGTTCAATTTTACATAGCTTTCTTACGAGATTTCTTAATGACAAACTCGTTAATAATGTTCTCATATGAAAGTGTTTTTATTGTATTTGCCTCAATACAAAGTAAAGGAAGTGAGCTTAATCGTAATTCAATTCAGAAGTACTAGTTCGTAGGTAGTTTTTAACTCATTTAATTAACGCAGGAAAAACTCGTACGTTCTCCCGCGCAATTTGTATTATAGTAGGTTTGTACAAACTTAGGCCTATATTTAAAGCAATGTCCAAATTGAGGTAAACATATTGCAAGGAATTATACCTCAGAAATTTCGAAATTCCTTCCAACGATTTATTGGATGGGTGATCAAACCCCACAGCACAGTGCTTATGAAAGTGGGTACACTCTTCTGTGAAATCCGAGTCCAAATCATTTGTGTAAACGTGGTAAAGATTGATGGCCTTTTCCCTCAATTCCTCTTCCATATGTCTTATCACATGACTGAGTTGAGAAGTACATTCGGTCTTGAAACTCCTCTTAGGCCATTTTTTTTCTTGAATTCACAAACAAACAATATACAACTATAATAGGTAAAAACGTGTTTGTTACGGTCATCACTGCCAGGAAAGATTACTTCTCCACTTCGATCTTCGTCAGCCCAAACTTTTCTTTTAAACTAACTTTTATTGTCTTTTTCATAAGATGTAGTTTTGGTTATTTGCATGGCCAATTCCTCGAAGTAATGAAAATGGTTTCTCTGTTCCTAAACATACTTGTATTCTTCAAGAGAGTCATACAAATCTCTGACTAACAAAACATCCACAGTTCCACTTTGGATGACTTTGACTTTGACTACTTCGGTTTTTCTTTCTTGGCACGCGGGAGTGTGTCAATAAAATGGAATATCTCACGGTATTTCGCGTCGTTCTCGTTTGTGCCGGTGGGAGTCGCATGATCGCGACTATCGAGCAGTGCTGGCGATCATGCGACTTCTAGCGGCAACGCTAGAACAATGACAACGGGGAACGACGCGAAATACCGTGAGATATTCCATTTTGATGACACACCCCCGTGCGCCAAGAAAGAAAAACCGAAGTACGTATAACGTTACAATAGGCAAAATAAATATTCGTCAGAATTGTTGCTTTTTCATTATTTTTGCATAAATGCCAAATACGTAAGGGTACCTATAAAAACTACAGGTTACGCATTGGTCAATATTGGTGTTAGTTTTAAACTATTGAATAAAAATTGTCTATGAATCTTAAATTGTACATCATTAATTACTGTACACTTATGTATAGTATTTAAACGTACCAGGATGTCTCCATCCTGGTACATAGTATTTTCATTAAAATCCCGGTGAAAATACCGGGTACGTCTGGCAACAATGAACTAGCGTTGTGAGATCGAATCACTGCGCTTACGCCTTCCGCCACGCTGTGTTGTCAAACCAAATTAGATTACACTACAAGAAAGTTATATTACAAGATTACGTATGTAGTTTTAGTTTGGAAGTACGTGTGTAGAAAAAATAAAACTTATTTTGAAGTATTATTTGTTTTTAAATTACGGAAAATATTAATAACGTCCGAATTATTTATTTTTAACTTCTGAATAAATTTCCAAAGTGCCACCCGAAAACTTTGCCACTCTAGGCTGCAGCCTAATCATCCTATTTAGAATCCGACCCTGGTTCCTGTCGATTCTATTGGCTCTCTCGTTAAACTCAAATAATTGAAATCATCATAGTTTGAGCTTCTCAAAACTCTGAACTATCTTCGTTTTTTCATGTTTTTCTTTCTTTGTTCCTGTAGCTTATTTTTCTCTTTTTGATGTATAAAAATGAGAGAATCACAACTTTTGTTTCTTTTTCGTTCGTAATAATTGAGAGAATAATATTTCTATCTCGACCCCGGGTGAAAATAATTTCCCAAAAAATTCCCCAAACATTTTTCGTCCATTTATGTCCCCCAATACAACGAAGAAAATTCCCCATTTTGAGAACAAAATTCCCCAATCTGGCAACCCTGCTGTGCCCAAAGTTGCCTGTAGGTACCATTTTCTTTTCTAAACAGTTGAGACATAATATTTCAAAGCTGATCGTAATATCTGAACATTTAACAATAAAATAATACGTATAACAAAACAATAATTTTGATATTCAAGACATTATTTTAGTAATTATGCGACGAGCGCGCGAAAACTGACACTTGCATCTCCGAAATAAAACACAAACTAGTACAATAGAAAGTGGAGCAACCACCGAAAAGTTTTTAACTGAGACTTATTTAATACCTGAATAATATATACCGTTTAAGACAAATATTAATGCTTTAAATTAGGATAATCATTCATTAAACATGTGGCACCTCTACTCATAGGCACTGTGGCCTCTAGGTGCCTCTGGGAACTGAGGGAGGGTTGTTCATTTGTCACAGTCTTAAGAAAGGTAATAACATGGATGAATATTGTTAATCTATGGTAGTAATTCAATGGACGTCTGAAATAAAAAAGTCTTAGGGGCATTCTAAATAATTTCTATCACTCAAAATGTTTTACACAGCACTCCTCAGAGGGGAGCCATAATTCATCAAAAGGAAGTCTACAAAGGCCGCGAAAATTTTACTTCGCGTAAAATGGAAGGTATAAGAAAAGTAAATTCTATAAATAATATATTTATTATAAAATATTGAGCAATAAATTTGACTTTTAATACTTAACTTTGTGTTTTGTAATAAAAGTAAATCAACGATTTCCGGAAAAAGTCTGAAAGTTTCATGTTCACCAACTGTGCTGTCTTTCTATGTAATAAAAATTTAATGTTTCTGTCCATAAATAGTTTTAAAATTGTAACCCATCACAGTAATAACACGTAGGGAAATTTATGTAAGGGGATATTGTTAAATCTTATTGTGTGTATTATTTTATGTTGTCCCTACGGCCTAATTTTTTCCGTAGATAGTGGCCATTCTGCTAACGAGAGTGTTTTGTGTCTTCACAACAAGTTGTATTGGTTAGGCCGAGCTTCTACGGATGCAGTTTAACCGGTGTTTCGCGATGCACGCTAAACTGCGTAGTTGATTGTTTACTTTTATTTTATTGTGTGGTGCATAATAATTTATGTGAAATTGTTTGAGGCGTGTTTGTGTTCTTTGTGTGTGTGCTGAATATTGATGTAGATTAAGATGGCATCTACCGGTTCGGTGGAATCTGCGTTGTGTCCACAAGTTCTTACAACGGAAGAATATGAATCCATTAGCGACAATGTTAGAAGTAAAATTGAAGCTTATGTTAAAAACCTGAGTGAAGATAGAATTGTTTCTAAAGCTCTCCTTGAAACCACAAGATTGAATTCAGGTGAGTTTTTGTCATTAAAGTGCTCTCACTAGGGCAAATAAGCCAAAAATTATGCTAAATTAATGATTAATCCTGTTAAGGGAGTTGTTTATACTTACTTTACAGAAGTATATTGTAATTTAGTAATACAGAAGTGTAATAGTAATTTGTACAGAAGAGTTGTGGTTTTAACAAGTGAGCATTTATGCTGTTGTATATATGTATTCGCAGTCCCCTATAGTAGTGTTATTTTCTGTATTATTTGGAATCTGATTTTTACCGTTTTCTTTGGCCAAATGTAATAATTTAATAGTAATTTACACTTTAAAGAATCTTGAGGGAGGTAAATTAATATATGATTGCAAGTGAATCTGGAGCTTGTTAATGTAGTAGAATATACATTTGATTTGATTGTGAGGTTAATTGAGAGTTAGGGTCTACAACTTATGTACAAGGAGATGAAAAGGAAATATTATGAATAAGAATCTCACCACATAAATAAAGTCACTGTTATTAATCTCTGAAATTGTTTATTGTACCTGCTTATGAAATTGAAATATGGTCAGCACATCTGTGTTCCATCGGTGAAATTACATGCTTCTGTATATTAGATGGTCTGTTGTTGGCATTCCCAATTTTTCAGATCAGCTATTGTGAAGATTCAGTTAACTTATATTTTTTATTACCATGCCATATTCACTATGCTTCAACTGAATACGTTAATTTCTTTTTTTTTAAATTTTTTTAATTTTGTTTCTTGTGAAGAAACAATTGTTCCGTAATAATGAATATTTGGCCTTTAAAACGTACAGTAAATTGGTGTAAAGGGACAAAGATTAACTTTCCATTCTTCATTCTTTTTCTTTTGTTTTTCCAAAGAACTTCACAATCTGCCTCAATTTTTGTTTTCTCTCAATCGTCTTCCACCATCTGGTTTTATCCATCTTCATCAGGTCACATTTTTCCATGGATTTTTACTATAATAATTTTGCTTTTTTGTACATTTCTAAGTATTACCTGTGCTTTATTTGTCTGTACATGCCCAAGCCAAGAAATTCTGTGAGATTTTACAAATTTATTTATATATTCCCATTTCAGTACATTATCTAGGTCTTCATTTTTTCTTATCAGTATTCTATAACTTCTCTGCCTGTTCTTCTGATCATTTTCTTCGTAAATTTTTTGCACTTGCTCGGTACTGTTATTAATGACCAATATTTCTTCCCCTTACATAAATATTGGTCTAATTAAGTTTTTGCATAATGTGACTTATTTTTTTAGTAGTAGAACAGGTTTCAGATTGCCACTTTAGTGCTGTAGTCTCTGTTACCGTTTATTATCCTTTTATTGCTTTCCTGTGTTAAATTATTTGTGGTACTTATATTCACACCAAGGTATGTGAAGTCAGAGATTCTCTCAAAACTACAGTCACTCATCTGTAATCTTCACATTTTCCTCTTAGTTTCTGATGTTATCAATTAAGTGATATTTTCTTCATTGACTTGAGGCCTTCGCTAATATTATATTACTTTTGACATCTTCCTTTCAGGACAATATTATCGGCATACATTAGACATTGTTTGATTTGTAGAGGAAGTTGCTTCTGGTATTTAATCTTGTCAGAGAATTATGAAGAGCAATTATAAATACAGTAGCTGAGAGTGAATCACCTTGTTTGACAGTTCATGTTATTTTGAATGTTTTGCTTTTCTTTGCTGCAATATATACTTTACATTGGGATTAAAGCATAGATATTTTGAATCAGTATAAACAGTTAGTTCGATATTCCTTCTTCCCTTAATACTCTGAACATCTGGTTTCATTTAATACTGTCTAAAGCTAGTTTGTAATCTGTGAAAAGAATAAGGTAGTCAACATCCTTCCATTATTTGTTTAACTGAGTCGTTAGCCCCCATCTTGATCAGGTTTTTCGTCCAGTTTCCCTGATCCTTTGAGCAAATGCTGAGATGGTGCCTTGTTTTGCTTCTGGACATAAATGTAACTACATTATTTTTGCACTTCTTCTGAAATTCTCTTTTTTTCTGTATTCAAAATTCGACTAGAATGTGGATTAGGATAGAGATCACATAATTACGAAAACGTGCACAAATTTCACTTCTCCCCGTAGCTTGTCACAAATAGTTTTTAACTGTTTTTGACATAAATAAATAAATTGAAAACATTGTCTGTTGTTTCTCTCCATCAATAGTTTGTCTTATTTTTAATTTGATTGTCAATTTTACTTTGTTATTATTATGATCAAGGTTGATTAATTTTTAGTGCCATTTTGAACTTCAGTTTTTTTCAATTGATGTGATTATGATAATTCATACACAGCATTATATCTTTGTTAAATTTGACAATTTTTCTATCTTAAAGGAATTCAAAATTGGGATGTATTGAAGTATTTTTACAGTGGAGATGCTGTTTGCAGTTTAAGGTGTTAAATCTACTTTTGCTTCTCTTTCAGAGCAAGTTGTTTCTGCTTTAGAACAGAAAGTAGGTGAAAAAGAGTTAGAATGTAAAGAATTAAATACAAAGTTAGAAGCAACAATAAAAGAATTGGATGATATTAAGGAAAAATGGCAAGAGTTACAGAATGAAACTTCGACTTTAAAGGATCAAATAAATAGGTAAGATACAGAAATCAAGTAGTAATTTTATAAATAAGTAGCGATTGGTGCTAAGTCATTTATGTTTGTAAGAGAAGTTTGTTATTGGTCAGTGTGAGTCCAGCATTTCTCTTCACGAGAAGTGCTTCTTTTTTGAGTATTTTCTTGTTTTCTCTTTTGTCAATTTAATTCACATCTTGAAAATACATTATGTGACTTTCAACATGCATAACATTCACAAATATTTAAATTTGAATTATTTAAAATATAAACATTGTAATAAATTTATGTAAGTGGCTTAAGTCCAATACAAATAATTTCACAAAAAATGTTAAAATTGTTATATTATGTGTTTAATAATAATTTAGAAACATTTTGTGCCGTGTTCATTTCTGTAGCATTTATTCACAAGTAATTTCATGTTGTATGAACTGAAGTTACATTGCTTGAAGAACGGATTTCAAATAGATTGGGTTCGTGTGATTCGGCTTTATATTTTGTAGAATTTTCTTGAACTCAGTATCTTTCTTTCAGATTAGAAGCTGAAAACAATGCTTTTAGACTCCAACGAAATGCAGCTGTGGATGAGAGAGATGATCTCTTGAAAATTGTGGAACGCCGCAATGCTGAGCTCAACCATCTTCAGGAAGATTATCGCTCATTGTCATCTCAGCTGCAGACAGCGATTGCTGCAAAATGTGAAGCATTAGTGAAGTCAGAGGAAGTAGAAACTCAACGATTAAATTTGGAATTCAAGTTAGTTTTTTTTTAATTGATTAAGAGGTTTATAACACACACACAAAAGAAAAGCAAACAAACAACAACAACAAAATAACAGGCTGAGAACATAGCAGTTTTGTATATCTGTTCTGAAGTACTCTTCAGGCATGAATTTTGTACTCTTCTTTCTTGATTTTACCTAGTCTTCTCCGTAATAAGGTCATCCCTTTCTTGAAAGTATGGTGTAGAATATAATTCACTGTGTAAAAATTATGATTTTAACTTTCTTACACCTTTTTTACCTCAAACCAATTTCATTTTATAAGTTTACTTGGAAAATAAATATTTGAGATATTTTACTCCCATGTAAATTCAGTTAGTATGTTTGGGAAGGGTTTGCACAGTTGCTGCCTTCTAATAGTCTGCTACTAACCTCGCAGTAGAGTGTGGAAGTGGCTTTGGGGTTTGCTGGACCCCAGTATTATATTTACATGTGTCTTTTTCAAAGTTGTAATTTTGGTTTTTGTTTGTTTTTTAAGACTTTCTAGACAAAATAGCATCAAATATTAATGATAAATCACACCTAACACGAGATTTACTAGATAAAAGTGACAACGAAGAAACATCGGAGAGCTTATTTGTTGATCACTCAGATTTGGATCCTGGTTTTCTTTTATAACACGATTTTCAATAGTTTTAATTTAATTTTTACACAAATATTATTTTTAAGTGTGTAAATCAAAAAATAGTAGTAAAACTTTAACTTGTATTCATTTTAAGTCCAAATTTACTTCATCAAATCTCTAATGAAGTATTATTTAGCTTTTTTTTAAAAATCTAAATAACATCTCATTTGCTAAGGTATTATAAGAAAAACTGTTTCCATTTTGAAGAAAATGATAATACTGGGTTACAATACTTTTTATGGCCTTTAATAAAATATAAAGTTTAACAGTGATATTTTGTTTTAAAAACAAACAAAAAATATTCATCCAAATCTACACAGTTTTGTCAAAAAAGGTGTAATTTTTATGAATGGTGCTAATATTTTAATAAAATAACATTATTTTCGCTTAAAACAGTGTGTGCTCTACTAAAAGGACTTAAAAGAGTTTTACAGAACTTTCGAAAACCTTCAAGTAAAAATATACATACTTCAGAATTGGGGGTCTGACAGACCCCAGTGTTATATTTACGTATAATGAAATAAGTGTTATATTTAACGATTAAGAACTATTTCAGAGTTCTTTGAGATTCATTCTCTTTCCTAGAAAATAAAAAAAAATTAAATAGCTTGCTTTGTTGTTTATTAGGGAGAAACGGATGGAAGGAGAAAGGGAACGAACTACTAGAGAAATAGAAAGTTTGACTACTGAGGTTAATAGATTAACAGAAGAGATTATGAATGTGCGCAGAGAAAATACTACAAGACGGTTGACATTAGAAGCACAACTTAATGAAAAAACTGAAGAAGTAAGTTTTTTTCTTAGTTCACAGCAGTTATATTGTAAATGTAAATTGATTGACCCATTGTCTTCTGCAGCTGAAAATTTCTCAACAAACACTGGAAGGCTTGCAACAATCGAATACTCTTCTGGAAGAGAGATTGGAAGATTCTTTGCGTAAATTGATGGCCGAGCATGAAACCATAAACAAGTTGCAAAAAACCTTTGAAGAAGAACTGATGCAGCAAACTAAATTAGCAGATTTATATAGAGGTATAGTATTTAAAAAAAAATTGTTTTTACAGAAATAATTTTAAAAATTTTATATTCATATTTAATTTTGTAAATTGCCTTTCCCCACTTAGGGATGAGTGAAGATGCAACAGCAAAATCTGAGAAATTGGAAAGTGGAATTAAAGAACTTCAAGATCTTCTTCGATCAGCGGCTGAGGAAAGTGAAAAAACAGAAGTTAAAATCAGAATGTTAGAAGAAGATCATGAAAGAAAGCTTGCTGAAAAAGATGAATGTATTGAGAACCTTAGAAAGGAATTAAAGTCTGCCAATGATTTAGTAGATGTGGTTCGTGAAGGTAGATGTTTTAATAAATTATTCAGTTTGTTGCGTATCTAATTACATAATCGAGGAGTTAACATTTAATTTAGGAGAAGAAATTATTTTAAAAAAGTCTTGAGAAACCTTGGTAGTCTGTACGTTTTTTAAAATATTCTGTGTGTGACATTCCATTTCTTTTTGAATAATCCTGGCATTTAACTGTAAGTCACTTAATTGGCATTTTTCTAGGTTGTTTACTTGTCATGTAGGAATGAAGGAGGACAGTGGATTATAAATCAATGTTTGCACTTTCTGGTAATCAGAATTTTCCTAATTCATATTAATTAAAATTCTAGAAAGAACATCAAATATTTTACAATAGTTCACAAATAAATTTAGATTTCTTATAAAAACAGGGAGAAATAAAACGTTAAATTTAAAGTTGAATTGCATAATTTTGTTCCTCTTTCACTACACACTTTAGCGACTAAGCAGTGATATTAAAATTTGAAGCGCAAAAGTGTCTCTCTTTACTTATATGCAAATGTCAAATTCATTTGTAATATGAAGAAACATCCTGTAGATTAAATATTGCAACTATAGGCAAGCACAGCCAAAATGAGGAGGGGCCAACTGTCTTTTCTGTGCCCCTGATCCGTTAAACATTTTTATTTACTTTTAAGATATTTTACCTCTAAAACAATTTTGTTTTTTTAATTTGTGGACATTTGTAGTAGGGATAGACTTTCATTGGCCGGATGTTTGGGAATAGTTTCTTTTTCTTCTCTCTCTCTCTCTTTAAAGCCCTTTTTGAGCAATTTTGGATTTCTTGACATATTTTAAGCGTTTCTATAGGGGATTGAGTCTCAATTTGACACTTTTGAATGATGGTTTCAAACGTTTCTTCATGTGTTTGGTCATAATTTGTCCATTACTCTGTAGGTACAGAATGGATCATATTGTACATATATATCATTCCATATTTTTACAAAATAGTTAATTAGTACTTAAGTATATGGATAGGATAACTACAGAGGATAGCCTTTACCAAAGTACTTTGTGCTAGACGTTTGAGAGACATGTGATACCCCAACAGTGGTTTCCTAGTGACACAATAGCAGCAGCTTTTCTAGCAACATAATCTTCCCTCATGTCCACCAATCCAGAACAAATAGAGCATTTGGGGATAGAACACTTTTGTCATGTATTTGTGTTGCCCAGCATAAAAATTTCAGCTCATTAAAATATCCTGACCATTTTGGTTCTGAACTGGGAAAAATCAAATATAGGTCTAAAATCTAGTATTCGCTTTAGATTACTCATGAAAGATGATGCAGTGTGCATGTCGCAAGGGCAGTAATGCACAGCAAAGCTTCCTGAGCTGAGCCTCACCTGTACCTCAAAGACAAGTGGTACATGCAATGTATCTCCTATTGTTTGTCATCACTGTTAATTTTAGATTGCCTATAATTAATATATTTCATTTTTACCAGGAATTTATTGTATCCAAGGAAGTAAAGTACCGTACTTACCCGAATATGACGAACCCCTTTTTTTTTGAACACTGGAATATAACACAACCCTTGTTTCTGTAACTTGAAATTCGTTTTCAGCTAGGTAATGAAATCGAGAGAGAAAAACAAACAAACATCTCTACGTACACATTTTTGGGGTTGCATACATTATATTTTCGTAAGAATTCAGGTAAACTTACAAGTATTACTCTTGAGATCATTCTGAATATGTGAGACGGCAGTCATCTTGATTCATGACATCATAATTTTTACTGCCCTTGCACATAAGCAGTTCATTGACGCATGATAAGTAACGCGCATCATAGAAAAAACGTGTATCTTATGTGAAATGGCACATGAGGGCATAAGATAGTGTTAGTCTATGACACACGTCAACATAACTCACACATGTGACACAGGACTTCCTATATGGTCAATCCATTTTGTAGGAGTTATGTAAATATCTATTTCATAAACATATCCAATAATAAGAAAAAAAGGTTCTATTGCAAAAGACCTTTCTTTTTGAAGTAAACCTGTACTGTAACAGTAACAGCATAATATCGTTCATATTGCATTTTTCATCATACATGAACTCAACTCCTATTTCTAAACATCGAAAATGGAAAAAAATGCTTGTCTTGTATTTGTGTAAATATGGTATTTTATTTTCGATGGCTACATGTCCAATTTCAAAATTTTTCAGGAGACCACAGCTTCCTGGGTGCATGAACATATCATTATAACTTACTTTTCAATGAGAAACAAATTTTAAATAATTTATCAGTTAAAAATAATTTCTGAAGAGAATAATCATTATTAATCAGAGTTCCTGCTGAATTATTGTTAAAATACAAGGCACTGTATAAAACTCACAATTATGAATTCATTTATCTAAAATATTTTAATCAAGATAATCAGTACATATTTCTTTCATTATATGTTAGCTTTTTTCTGAGTTTTATACATTGTTTAGAAAATAATAATCATTTAACGGTATTCCGAGGATATTTTGGCATTAATAAGCGTTGAGCTGTGAATCCATTTCTTGAAGTTTTATTTATATTTTACGCATGTTGCAGATAAGAAAATGGAGATTGTAGAAGAATTATCTCCTGCTGCTGCTAATATAATTCATTTATTTAATTCTCGAATGACTCTCACACAAATCTACATGGAAATGAAAAATATGTCCCAGGAATTAATTAAAGAAAAGCAAGAGAACAAACGTTTGAATGATTATCTTGACGATATTGTTCAGGTAAGGTCATTGAAAAGTAGGCTTTACATGATGTTTACTTTCCGTTTTAAGATTTTTAAAGAAAGAAATTAGAAACTTTTGTGGATTTTTGTATTTTAGCAAATTGAGAAAAAGGCTCCCGAGTTGCAAAAGCTACGTGATGATCATTCATCTTTACTGAATGACAGAGAACAGTTATGTGCTACTTTAGATATAATAGCCAAAGAATCAGAAGCCTTGAATGAAGAAATAAAAGATGTGAAAAAGTTAAAAGACCAGTTTGAGAGAGAAAATGAGCGATTGAAGAAGGAACTGGTTGATTTAAGCACACAGGTATGGTGATGGTGGTGTGTGTGTTTTTTGTTTGTTGTTGTTTTGTTTTGTGGGGTGGGTTTTTTTTTTGTTTGTTTGTTTGTTGTTGTTGTTTTTTTTTTTTTTTTTTTTTGCTCAGTTATGCAAACCATCTTCCATTTTATTTTATTGTGAAACTAATGTTCGGCCCAAATACAATGCTTACAAAACATTTCTATAATGGCACCGGCTCTGCTTACAACTTGGGCAATCAACCGCCATCGGGTTTGTGGATTCATTCCCACCATTTATTTATCTGACATTCTGCTTCTAATACTCATGTTGCCAATTCGAGGGCTGCCTGGCCATTCTTTCTACGGCAAGCATGCACTGATTTATTAACATTCATTCACATTGTACCTTTTTAATGTATACATGCTTGGCATTATCTGAATAGATGAAAAAGGTGGTAATTACTGAAAAGTTATTCAAACTGGTAAAAAGGTCATTTACTACATTAAATTAAATCTGAATACACAATTGGAGCTGAAAGTTGCGATGCGCATTATTTACAATCACTACTATAATCTCCAGCAAATAACAATTCTACTCTTCTTCTTTTCTTGAATCTCATCAGGTTAGTTAAAAAAATGTCTTTGAGAAAACACCATGGAGTCCAGCTTCCTACACTGATTATGGGCCAAGAACCTGAGAATGTCTCATCCTCTACAGCACGGGGGTGGATGGAGAGAGAGACAAAGGCCTTGCTGCCCTCTCCATCGTCCCTCGCTGCTAACTGCATCAGTAGTTGGTCCGCTCACACAAGGTCACCACCCTCTGGTCAGGAAATGTCCTCATCACCGTCTGCAGTCTCGTGTAATTTTTACTATGCCTATTGTTGTTACTCTCAGCGTAACGTTTTCCCATGTTGTAATTAGTTCTGCGGTAATCTGCGACAATTACAATGATGCCTAAATTAGTGAGCAATGCCTTCATCCTGATTCTTTCTTGATCTCACTTTGTCGCAGCATGTTATGTTCTGCTAATCTCAACTTTATCACCGCCTGTTGTGTTCTGTGTGTCTTGATCATAACGATTCTGCGCAGCGTGATCTATTCTGTTTTTCTGCCTCTGGACCCAACACCGTGAAGCGTCTCTTCCTCCCCCCCCTTGGTGAAACTCTGCCCTAATTTTCATCTACCCAATGATTATGCAATTTTATTTTAGCACTTGCCTCAAGTTATCCTTTTGGTTGGTAGGATTTAGGTCAACCGGCCACAGCGTATCCTGCTCCAGGGGCTCAAACGTGCCCATGTGCAGCAATGACGTTCCACAGGAGGGCTATCACATTTCAGAGTCACTGTTGTTCCTCCTAGACTGATCAGTTTATTAGTACTCAGCTGGTCCACGCACTTGGCTCGTTACACCTATCTGCCTGATTCGTGAAATCGGAGATGAGCGTGTTTGTTCCTAGCTGCATGCAATTTCAATTTTTTCTTGGTTGCTCCTCTCCAGAGGCTGCTATTGTCAAGTGCAGTGCCCCGTGCTGTCTTTGCACTCTGCTTTGTAGGCCAAATATCTGTCGCTGTGATGGTGTCTGTCGCTCGTGGCCGGGCACCTGGCTTGCACCCGATTTGTCATAGATCCGAACAAAAACCTTAGTGTTTGCACGTTCTTTCCTCTCGTGCACGCTCCCTAGAATCACTTTCTTATGAATTTCCTTATATATTTATATTTAAATGTGTGAACAATTAAATCACAATATACATACACAAACAAACATTAATAATATTTCCATTATAAGTCTGCCATGACATTTATTTAAAACCTTTAAAATTCACAAACATTTCTTCAAGTAACAATACTTGCTCTTCATACAGACAGATTTTCCAGCTTACTTTGTTTTTCGTAGCGGGCACCATTTCACTTGACCTTCTTCTTCTCCTTTTCTTAACTATGTTTAAATTTTTCAAATTATATAATCCTATTAATGATACTACTTGACTTCCATAAAGGTGATGTTGTTTGAAACTATTTATAAATATAGTAACTTTGCAATTTTGATACCAACATTGCATTCAATCTTGCTCATGTGTTCATCATGCGTCCTGTACGAAGTGTCAACTCCAAGAGTCCTCTCTGTCTTAAAAAAATATTTCTTACTTGTCCTCCTCCCCAAAACACCTTATATATTGCTTTTATCAGTATGCCTGCTGATTGACACCAGATCCCAGGCAATTGAGTTCTTTACTTAAAACACGTATGCAAACCTAATATCATACCATGTTTGTTTCGACATTGTTTTCTTGCCAAAAGCATCCCCAATCAATTATTAGCTGATGACATTTTGTTTTTGTCTTTTTTATAAAATTTTTCTCCAAAATAAATCTTTTCCATATTAAATGATCTTTATACTTTAAAACCAAGTGTAAATTTAATAATATGTTGGGATTTAGTTATTTGACCATCCAGATTTACTTGCTTTCAATAACAGTGAGGTATGGATTACCTTGATATTATAGTTTCTTTAATTTGTAGATTGGATTATTTAAAAAAAAAAAATCCTCTGTAGCTGTTCATATTTACTGTTTTCTTTGTGTGCTACAATTTCTTACATGCAATTTTAGACACACAAGAGAAGTTATTAGGGAATCTTATTTGTAACAGGCAGAATGGACTGTTGTGAATCTATAAATTATGGGCATTTTTGTGTTGCCTGTAAAATGAACTGTGTATAAGAGTTTCATATCTATAGAAAAGACATTAGTTACGGAGGGTTTTTTTCCCAATAGTAAAGAATCCGAAGTTGAAACGACAAATTTCTTCTCATGGTGTGGTGACTTGATGTTTTTCAAAAGCTTTATACGAAGGAATTCCCGACAATTGAAATAACTCAGTTCCTGTGTGAAAATCTTGTTTTCAGTTTATTGTGAATTGATATGTGGAAGATGCTTTTATTATTTAATAGAAGATAAAACTTGTACACAACTATAAAAATAATTTTTTATTCCAGGTTTGCTTTCTTTTGAAAGAAAACCAAGAAATTAGAGCAAATCAACAGTGTGTTAGAGTGAAATCTGAGAACCAAATAGATGACATTCCTGAGGTTATATCTGCATCAGAGGTGAGTTTTGTTAATACTGTACACCCTCATTGGCACAAACTTGCTTAACACGATTTCTGCTATAACATAAATAAAACTTCAGTCCTGGCACGGGATTATGGTAACACGGGCATTTACAAAACTCTGAAAACACACATTTTTATATCATAAACTCCTATTATTTCAGTCCTTTGGAATTTGTGTTAATGAGGGTTTACTGTAATGGAAAAGCCTCTTCTTATTGGTTCTCTGTAATTGAAATCTTATTTGTGTCAGTTTAATTTTTGAGACCAGGATGATATTCCATGGATTCTTTGAAATGCAAACTTTGAGTGTGTTACATGACAAACAGATTTTTGGAATTGCCTTTTGTTGTATACCAAAATGTGTATTTTTGTTTTCGTTGTTTATGTCAGATTTTTATTGAATTTTATGCTAAAGAGTTCAATATGTAACGACTGAAGTTGATTAATTCTTCCTATCCTTACTTAAGAATAATTTATATATTTCTGTCCATGCTTGGGAGCCCCTGTAAAACCTCTAATTAATTCAACTTTGCTATTAATTTAATAACTTTAGCCCTCCATTACTCGCGCGCGGACTGTGAGTCCTCACTCCTCTATTTTTGCCACTCATTATCAGTTACGATGAGGTATTGAGTTGCGTCTTCCTGCATCTTCCTCAGCCATGGCAACTTATCGATAGGTGTCGGAAAAACCTTTCTCAATCGTTGCAGACCTTGTGTACAGTTGAATATTTAGTGATGCGGAGCATCATTCTGCATGCGTGTATTTGTGTTACAAGTTCTACTGTTATGTGTCTTATTTGTGTTACTATATATATATTGCATTTTACCATTTAAACAAAATATTTATGCATTTTTCTAATAATTCGTCAATGTTGAACTCAAGAGAAGTGCACAAACATTGTTTCTATTATAAAAATTGTATAAAATCACAAATTATTTGCATATCAACAACTCCAACATTGTGGCATGTTTATGGTTCAATTAATTTTACTTGTTCAGTTATTCAATAAAACCTCCACCTCAAATATTTTCTATAAAGGATTCAAGATACTGAGACAAAATAATCAGTAAATTCACATCATAAAGGCTCATCATTTATCTTTTTGACAGCATTTTTTATTTCAAATATTTGGAACTAACTTGATTTTTTAAAAGCAACAATGTTATGATTAGTATCGTCATTATTTTCTATATTTTCTAATGTCTTTTTACTATCAGATTGCCTTGGAGAAATTTGTCTTACAATAATATCACTCAATTGTTGGAATTTTTCATATTTTTTATGAGTTTAATATATATTTAATGAAATTTTTAGATGATTTGTGATAACAATGTCTATTTGATATCCATGGAAAATAATGTAAAAATACGTTATTAAATTTGGATGTTCAGAGCGTGTTAAGTTTGCGGACTCTGTCCGTGTGTGTGTGTGTACTCGTGTCACAAATACAGCTTGTGTAACGGAGGGTTATTAATAATGAAAAAATCAATTTTAATAATTTTTGCCCCGTGTTTCGGCTACTCTAATATATCTTGCAAATCTCCTACCTTTAATTCAGTTATTTATTTATTCAGGTTTTTGTATAGCAAAAAATAATACAAAGATTATTTGCGAGGTTACAAGATCTTGTGTGTGACCCTGAAATAACCCTACAAAACTATACAACTTTCAAATAAATTATTCAATAATAAAAAATTTTTTTGCCTAAACTGGGCGTCAACATAATCAATTGTCAACTCTGCTATTAGTGTTTCAACTAATCCACTGGTTGCATAAACTTTGTATTTGGATCATGGTCTGTGTAGCCCATTCCACGTGGAATGCAGGAATGTTCTCATAGATTTTGGTAGGTACAGGCTTATTTTAGTGTCGATCATCGTCTCACACCTAAATAACAAATCATAAAGTTTCAATTTTTAGTGTTGCAACTACAATAATAGGTGCAACTCCTATTTATTATGATCTAAACAATATTTTGTTTAAAGAATGAAAGACGGATATTGTCTGGTATCAAAATATTTATTTTAAGGCTAAAGATCTTTTTGATAGCTTGGCTATCATCCTCTTTCATGTATCTGAAAAAAACATGAAAGAGGATGTAAGGAAGAAAAATTTGGAAAAGAACCTTGTATAAATTATTTACAAATATAGTTTTAGTACAAAATTGTTGGTGCCAGATGCATAAGCAATGATGCATAAGCATAACGATCCAGTTTGCTTACGCATCTGGCGCCAACAATTTTGTACTAAAACTATTTTTGTAAATAATTTATACAACCTTCTTTTCCAAATTTTTTATGTATTTTTCAGATAGCTCTGAGGATGATAGCCAAGCTGTCGAAAAGATCTTTAGCCTTAAAATAAATATTTTGATACCAGTGCAACCGTCCTTCCTACTTGCCCTCACGTTATTGCGCCAATGCAACCATATTCTCCTTTTTAATATCCAATGCAACCGAATATGTTACTATACCCCTCCTCTTTTCAATTAATCAACGTTATTATTATATGACGACGTTGCATAAATTTATGTCGAATCGTAGGTCGTGGTCGACCCCGTACGGGAAATACCTGTAAACAGCGTTCAATATTGCAACGTACACAGGACTGCTAAATACTGAAATGAGAACACATTATTTTTCAAAAAAAGGAAAGAAATAACTTTAATCCTTTTCTCTCTTGTTATTCTCTAAACAACAATGTAACAATGCGTGAAATATAAATTCACTCGAGCTTGGCAACAGTGTTATTGCTCAAATACCCTTACTTGAAATTAATATTAATCAGCTGATTCCAAATTACTGTATATTCAGGAATTCCTTTTACCCCCCCCCCCAAAAAAAAACAACCAATGTCATTAACAAATTTTCCTCGTACATACGTATTTGCAAATGTAACAATGAAAAAAAAATGAAAAAAACAAAATTTTACATTGCTAGTTGACAACAATTGCGTGCGTTCTGTTTGTTAAAATTTGGAGATTTCCACCGATCTTGTCGGAGTTAATTTAATTTACTTGAATGTGCGCAAAACGAATATCTGATTTAATAATTACGCCGCGAATGCGACACTTTCCTGTTGTTGCGTTCGTCGAGACAGCGCCGTCGCCAGTTCGGTCGTCCTGCGCGTGCCCACGTGCACGCGCCGACGTACTCGCATGCTCCAATCTTGCTTGTGCTGGTTTTCTTCAAAAAATTCCCCGGGAATTCCAGAAATTGCCCGATTACGTCGAAACACAAAGTCACAAAAATAAATAAACAACTTCTTCTCTCTTCCAATACGCTCACTGCATCAATAGATGTTCGCGCTATCCGTTCACATGTCCATTGCACGGTACCGATTCGCCGCCAAAATGTCTAAGTCCAAATCTTTTAAAAAATCTCGAGTTCGTCCAACGTGGACACAATGTTTCTATCACCACTGACTAGGCAGAACTCCTCTTAAAATCATGTCGATTTAACATGTTACCTCGCAAGAGAAAAAATGCCGGCGAACTCCATTCTTGCCTTTTCATTGTTGTTTTCTTAATTTTTCTAAAATGTCCAATATCAATTATCTTGACATGCTTGTGCGTTTATTTACTAACGCCTTTTCCCAATGTTAAGGTTTTCTTGCCCAAACAGATATTTTCAATCTTTTTTACGTCGAAAATGCGAAATTTCTCCGTCGACATTACACACCAATTCGTCGCTTGTTTTTGATATTATTAATTCGTAATATTTCTTTATTTCAGAAATTCAGTGTTCTATAAACCCTTTGGATCAGCTATAATTTTTTCATTAAATTTATACAACGACGATTCACACGCCTCTCGTTGCCTAATTAAAATTTCTTCATAAAATTTGATATTTTAAGTTATTATATCTGACACGTCTCTGGGGCTTTTTCTCTAAAATTTTATATTCTAATTTTAAATGAGCCCGCCGTCCGATCGTGTTCAAACAAAGACCACAATGTTTGTTTATTTATTTTCCAGCTAACTGTATGGTCAGATTTCTTTCCAAAACTACCGAATCCATTGTGTTTTCCAAAACTGTCGAAATATACTTTCCGTGGCACGCTGTTCTTCAGTCTCGCTAGTATCGATTCATGTACACATTGTTTTTATTGACTATAGTTTAATAAATATTTATTCCTTGTCCACAATTGTTTTGGGGGAATGTATCATAAATGAAACCATTACACCACACAACGTCCGTCTTTCATTCTTTATTGAAAAAAGGTATCTACATCACCAACAGTTATACTAATATTTTGTTTGTTTTCTTTGCCTCTTCTTTCACAACTAGCTAAAAACAATAAAACATAAATGCCCAGACAAAAATACTACTAAAAAATAACAAACCTCAATAATACACAGTCACACCTTATTTACATTATGCTAATTTAAATAACTCATTCACATGTACTCTCCTACCATCCATACATTCTATTATGGCCATCTAATTTTACTTTCTTGCTACCGCTTATCAGTGGAGAGAAAGTTATGATTTATGAGCAAAATTAATTATAAGCAACCGCTAATGCAATAAAGAGAATGTTACAATAATGAGCGAAATTTTGGCAGAAACCTTTATTACAGGAACCAGGTAACGAAAAAGGATAAATCTACTTGCTAAATGTAGAAAAATAATCCTCTAACATGTGGTGTAGCCAGAATCCATGTTTTGTGTCCTTGATACCGCAAAATCAAAATGACAGCAAAACTTCTGCCCGTCTCTGTCCATCTGTGAACAACACTAGTAGCGAAACTATTCAGATGATTTTCTCCAAAATTGATACTCCCCAAATGACCTGGCTGATGTTGCAAATGTTTTATATTTGTAATTATTAAATTTTGGGAGGTACCTTATATGAAGTCCCTGGGATATTGTTCAAATTTTCAAAAAGATGGCTCAAACATTATTGATTAAATTTTGTCATTAGATAGTGTGAAGGATGTTTAAGAGAATGGTACAGGTCTCATGTTCATTGAAAACCCTGATTTTTTCGAAAATTGAATAAGTTCAAAATTTTTTCGGTGTCTTCCTGCAACTAAAATATTAAAGATAGAGATTTTTTCCCTTAATGAAATTTGTTCCGTAAGGATAGATTTTAAATAAGGTCGGATATAATTTTACGAAAATTTGAGTACTTTTTGCGTAATTTGAGTGAAAGTACGTGTGAGAAAGTTCATGCTGTTTTAGTGGCACTAGTTTAGAATCTATTTCTTTTAGTTACTAATCAATCTTGGCCTTGATATATAACCAACAAAAGTTCAAATAAGGTTTAAACATTAGATGTCAGGGCTATATTCCATCCCTTGCCCCATTGAGACTTCAGGAATCTTCACTTTCTGTCCATTATTCCATATTTTTATTTCACTTTTACTCCGTAACACATGCAATCATCACTTAATTTGCAGTTCACTTCAAAACTTGAAAACTCATCATTTTCAGTTCTGACCATCCATCTGGGCATATCATCTGTTATAAAACTCTATTACTAGCAATTGCTTTACTTATAAATCCAAATTATGTAAATGGACTGACTAAATGTAAGGACTCATAAAATCCTACAGAATTAAAAATCATATATATAAAAAACAAACAAATGATAATGATATTAAAAATAAATTGTATGTGTATAAACAACAGCTAGACACACAAATTAAAAGTGCTAAAAATGCATATTACAAAGTATATTGGAAGAAACAACTGGAAATCCTAAATATTTATGGAACTTTATAAATGAAATTATGAACAAAAGAAAACTTGTATAAAGATCAAATAAATAAATAAATTACGTGATAAACAAACTAACACTACCATTGTTAATAAACCAGATATTGCTAATGAATTTAATAAGCTTTTTGTAGAAATTGGAATAATGATTGCATCAATTGGATGTTGATTGCATCAACATCTGAATTAGAAACCTTAACTCAAATTAATAATATTAATTGACAATAATATGAATGCAATACATAACCTAACAATAATATGAATTTGAACTAGCGGTGCAAATACAGTGTGTACTTTGTTGCATTTAGTTGTGGTTATCTCAGTCATAATTTTTGCGTAGAACATTTGGAGCGAAAATTAATAAGCAATAGATTTTTTATTTAAAACTTTAAATGAAAATATATTTTGGGCGTTGAATTCATTGTATAAGGTGTACAGTGTATTTACAAACATATGCAATGCGTTTTTTAGCCTTAAAATATTCTGCATAAGCAGTATGTGAGAAAGTAAAATAATTAAAAGTGAATAAATAATTGCATTGACAAACAAATGCAAATAGATCCCAAAATACATAATAGTAATTCGTAAACACAATGGTATTGTAATATTCTTAAAATATATAAAAGTATTGGTTTATATTACCGCAAATGAAAGGCAGCTGTCATTGTCTTCTGTTATCAGTGCAGCATTACAACAATGGGTTACAAGTAACAGTGACGGCTAATTCATATGGGATACACATTTTGCCATTTATCATTGTTGATACCGCAAGAAAATGAAAGTGGATAGAAAAATAAAACAAATAAAATTAGTATTTTTATATTTATCAAAATTGCTTGATTTTTACATTAATTACTCTCTATTGCCTTATCTTGTTTAGCAAAGCAAAATCATATTTTCATTTTCACAAAGGACGCAATTTAAAATGAAATAACATAAATATAATATAAACATAATAAATAATAATAGTTAAATGAAGTATGAAATAATATACAATTTCTAACTTATGTAGCATCCAACTGCGCAGCATCACCGTTCATTTTACATTCACGAAGCACAGTAAATTGGTAACAGGTAACACATGTTTGTCGCCAAATTACACAAAACATTCGTATTGTCAAAAAATTCAACGTGACCTAATTTAAAGATCTTTCATGAACACATTTCATTTAGGGGAAAAAATGCATCATAATTGTTGTTGTACAGGGTGGCCAGCGAACCTGGAATCCTTGAAAACCGGGAATTTGAAAAAAAAACCTGGAAGAACCGGGAATTGGAATTGAAAACTGGGATTTTCCGTTATTTTCAGATTTATCCCTAACATTTACCACAAATTAACATACCATCGAGGATTGCACAATCTTTGAGTCGCACAGAACACAACTTCAAACACTCCCACGTTACTTTAATTACTTTAATTTACTTTACTACTTTACGTTACTTTAATTTACTTTAATTGATTGAAAATTGTGAAAGTTGGAACTTTTTAGATATGGGATAATGTAAGAAAAATCAATTACCAGGAATGTGAAAAAGAAAATTTAAGATAGTGCATTTACAGTTTATTAATAAAATTTTTCTTTAAAATTGCCCCGAAGCATACATTGCATCTTCAACATCTTTTTTCTTTACTTCTTTTATTGACTTGACAAACCTTTTCTTCTTTGATTGACTTGGCTTTTTTTAAGCACTTTTAAAGTCTGTTTGCAATGCCATTTCACTTTTGTGGAGACAATGTTTGTCTCTCATATGTTTATTTTCTTAGGAGATATCACTTTGATTCCTGAAGCATGCTCTTTGACTCTTTCACTGGCCTCACATCCCATATTGAACTGGGACACTGCTGATATCAGCAATTTCAATATTTTTTCTGGAAAGAAATGTTTCTTTGGGGCACTTGCTCCAAACAAAACTATGCAAACTTTCATTTGCATTTTGTGTTTTCCCATACACACATTCCAGTAATTCATTTTTTGCAAGCCTCTGATACATAGGAATTATTTTACAAATAACACTGGGATACTACAGTTTTCATGTTGTATTTGCCATGTTTTGAAATTTCATTCCCATGAGCTCGATTGTAGAAGCACCATGAATTTTCTTCTTTAGGGCATTTAAAATGCAATGGCTTCAAGTCTGTTGGCATTGCATGGTATAAGGTGGCAAGTATTGCAGACTTCATCTTCTGCACATCTGGAATATTCTTCTGGATGGCATTGCGATAATTTGCTAAGACAAATAATTATGTCATCCTTTAAATTGACTTGCTTTTTACCAAGTGTAACACCCTTCACTTTCTATTCTTGGATTGTTTTTGTAAGCCGGTTTTAAATCTTTACATCACATGTTTTATACATTCTTCTTTTCTAATAATAAAGTTGTCTCCATAGATGTTTAGTTTCAGATGGTGATTGAAAGTCTTTGCATCATCATCCGACAGTATTGTTGTATATCTAAAATGATGAGACAGGACCCTCTTGCAGCTACATGCATTGCATTTGAAGATCCATTAAAAATTACTAATTATGAATTTCTTTCCATTTTTTATATTCACAGCATTTTGTCTCATAATTTGCTCTTGTTCTTTTCACAAGTGCCACAGTATTTTGACAACACATGAAAATCAGCCACAAGACCAGTCAAGATATCCATTTCATAATGAGTCAACAATTCCCATTTCATAACGAGATGTAGTGCCTCGTTTATGCCATGTTCCATCATACAATACTAATAAATTTATAACTTCATCACTTACTGAATCTAGAACATCTATGTAAGTTTCATGTATGGCTGCATATGAAAGCCTCAAAATTTCCTCTTATTTTTGCATTATTTTTAATAACAGAGAGAACATGAGAATTGTAAATTGAAACATTAATTCATGGTAAACCAATTACCATTGAAACTGCTCTATTGCTGAATGCCCCCTACCTATTTGCAAAGCATCCACAATTTTCCTATTCACTTCATTTGGTGGCCTACTACAAGATGATGTTACAGGTACACGATGGCTATTTGAAATTTTATTTAACAATTGTTCACAATTATTACACTTGTTCACTAACTGAAAAGCAAATTACATTGATTGTTGTACTTCAATGCATACATTTGAGGATCAACAGACAGCACTCACACGTATCCTTTCAGTAAATGTTCCCAAACACACTTGTGAAGTAACATGTAAGTGCAATTCTCTTCTTCGGATATTTCACTGTTCAGCAGGAAAAACATCAGTGAACTTGGAATGAATGTTCGCACTGGCTGATGGCTTGACCGGTGAGATTTTGGCAGAAAATGAACAATGCTTGAAATCTGATACTAAAAAAGTTTCTACTTCCTCAGCACTGGCATTTGTGACTGCACTCTCCTGCAGTTTCTTCTTTACAAAAGCTGCATTTTTATTACCACTGCACTCTTCTGCACCGAAATAATTCTAACCTGAACTAGCCGACGGAAAATAAATTGAGAATATTAAAAACCACCTACCAAATAACTATGTTATAGAAAAGTTAAAATAAAGAAACTAATGTGAATAATAGTTTGGAATTCTTGGTTTAAAACGAAAGTTCGCAACAAATCTTGTTAATGGCGTTAACGACCACTTAACATTAGAAACATTAAATTTCTGACAGATTTCGAATTAAAGATTTGCGCCATGGAAGTCCGTCGGCTCGCGCATGGACTCGCTCGACTCCGCTCGGGTGTCTTCGTGTACGTTCGTGGCTCCTCATTTTGCTCTCCCGAGACACAAGTATAAAAACCCATGTATAGGTATAGTATCCTGCGGATGTCAAAATTCCGTTGCAAACGACGACCATAAAATGAAAATCTCCTGTAGCTCAAAAACTCAAAAGCTATGAAGTACTGCTGCATGGGTGTTACAGACTTATTGCTATATGAAAGTACCTATAAGTTAAGCAACACCTTAATTTTAATTTAGTACTCAAGAGAAAGGGAACAAGTCATGTCTTTCCAATTTTTAGGACGGGAACATTAAATAATACTCGCATGTGTCATATAATTCTGTCCAATTTTTCTGTGTGAATTTGCTAATGATTGTAGACAGTTACGACATGATTACTTTCTTCACAGTACTATTTCCCTTGGCTTAAATAACTTTCCAACAAGGAAAAAATTGCATATTTGCCTTGTTTCCTTTCCCCTCGTGCTGATTCAATTGTAAACAATGTTTGGAGCCTTTATTAATATCAGCGGGCGTTTTCTTGAGACCTCATTTAGTTAGATGCGTGAGTAGTGTGTGTGTGTGTGTGTGTGGGGGGGTGTAATTTTGACCACAGGTCTCTGATATCAAATCCGTAGCTCATTTTTCCAAGCCAAATAATTTCTATTGTACAGGAGCGAACACTTCTGGTTATCAGATTTTGTTAACAATGTTCGTTGTTATCACTTATTCATAATTCAACTAATGTTAGTAAAAAAGTGAAGGTAAGTATTCCAGAGCTCAAGGAAAAACATGCGCGTATATCACACATACACAGCAAAGGAATAAAATAACAAAATCAACGAAATACTATGTACGCATTTGATGCACTCTGACCTCGCAACAAGAGTTTAGAGTCGTCGAGAAATCGTTGATAGCAGGGTGTACTGGTGGGTTAGAATTTAAGGAATATTTTGATAATCGTAAAGCGAAACGACCGTAAAAAAGGGTAACACAACGTTAAACGTGCGTTTAGTGAGCACATGAAAATCAATTAATATATTTTACTCGTTTATTGTCACATGTTACTAAGCTCGTGCTTATGATTAACACATGGAGAAACTTATTTAACGGTCATTATCTTCGTATTCATTGTATTCAGTTCATAGCTAGAGCCTGTATCTTGTGGATTCGCTAAATCATTGGATACAGTCTTATTTTAATGTCGTAAGACTATACTGCGATTTTTCTAAGAGCGACCCTCAAGGCCACTCAAATCCCGTCTTCGCGATGGAAAATGTCACGGCATTTCACGTCTTTTCTCGGTCTTGCCGGTAGAAGTCGCATGATCGCAAGCACTGTTTCATACGGTCGCGATCGTGCGAAATCTAGCGGAACGACTGAGAAAGACGCGAAATGCCGTGACATATTCCATCGCGAAGATGGGATTTGAGTGGCCTTGAGGGTCGCTCTTAGAAAAACCGCAGTATACACGGAAAGTTAGAAAACATTTAAGCATTTTAATATTGTAAGAATCAAACAATTAAAACAGACGATTAAATGTTATCTATCCATTGAAATTGTGTTGAGCATAAAAAAACAAAATATCTTTTGAAAAAAAATGGAAATTCATAACAAAATTTAAATCGTCCAGAAACTATTGTGACTAAAACTATATTATCACTGAACAATTTGTTAAAATTGTTTTATTGCAAAATCGATTGTGTAATCTTCAAAATTCCAAAATTTAAGATATCTGTGATGTTTCAAGCAAATGTGAAGATTTATTCTTTCCGAAAATTCAAAAGTATTATTAAAATCTCTGATCTTAGTGTTATTGAGCGTACTTTTCGTGTGCGTCATTTAATACACAGGTATCCTCTAAATTTGTGAGAAACAATTAGTAGACCTGGTATCGACAACAGAATATCCATTTTGAAAAAATCTTCCTACTTGCGTGTTAAAAACTGTTATTCGAGGTGGAACCAACATTTTCCGAAACCGATTAAAGGAATACGGTTCTTCAAACCCTGCGTTGGTAAGAGCTTCGAGATCGACTTTTCGGCTGAAATTATACTTTCTTTAAGCATTTCAGGACTGAACATTAGTAACAGATGATTCGTAGAAAAACGAGTTTTCTTAAAAAGCTCGTTTTTCTACAAAATTCTACACTCTAGTATTCGTTTGCAAACGAAAAGTCGTGAGCATAGTACGGAGAAGTATTAAACAGAAAAAAGTATGTTGTAATGGACGAAACAACCTACAAAATTTATGTTCTCAGATCTGGAAAACCGGGAAAAATACGGGAATTCCAAAAAGCCAGAACGCTGGTTACCCTGAGACGCAATTATTCGTTACGTAAACTGCGTAATCTGTGCGGTGGATGCCGAGAAAACTTACCCGAAATATAATTCTATATTATAGATGTGCGTAATACTTATCGTCTTCGCAACATATTTTTATGTCAACATTATGAGTTTCGTGGCATGGAAAGGCAATGTAAAAACAAGTCCTAACCGACTAGACCCTATACGCGAGTATAAGGGGATAACGAATTTTTTCCAATGTGATATTTAGGGGGAAAACCATTCTTACATGCGGGCAATGTTGCCAGACGTACCAGGATGAAGACACCCTGGTACGCTTAAATACCTGGATTTTAAGTCCACGGTAACTGATGTACGATTTAAGATTTGTACAATAATATAAAAAACTACAATATTACAAATAACTATGATATTGGTGAAAACAATGCCATAAAAACATTAAGGCTGACATAGGAAGGTCATTTTTTAGTACATATTAGATTATAAAATTAATCGATATCTAGTAAAATTTAACGATCTTTGCGTGCGTGTTAAAAGTATAATAGAGTTGTAACAATCAGAAAATAAATCAATTGACATTGGTACCAGGAATTTAGGTGAAAGTACCAGTTGTTTTGGAGGTCGGTACATTTAATCTGGCAACGCTGCATGCGGGTAAATTCGGCAATCTGGTTCTTGAGATTGCGGAAAGCTATTTGAAAGTGATAACGCAGATATGCCTGATTGTTTTTTAATCTTGTCTGTTTTTATCTAGGTATAAGGTTACTAAAACAATACAAAATGTAATTAAAACTTTACTAAATTGTTTATTTTCCTGAAATTGACAGTCATGTCCTATAGGACAGTCATATAGGTCGTCAGGCAAATATGGGGTAATGAAGAAGGCATATTATGAACAAAATAAAAATTTAAGTTCAACAACTTTTATTGGACACACGTTAGTCAATAATCTCTCAGTTATTGAATATTACTCAGAAAAGTGAGTAAATTAATTTTTGCAATGTTTATAAAGAACTATGCAGAGTAATTATTTTGCAAAGTAAACACAAATGTTTACAAACAATTTTAGCCCTTATACTGCGATTTTTGTAGGAAGAGCTCTCAAGATAACTCAAATCCCATCTTCGCGATGGAATATATCACGGCATTTCGTATCATTCACAGTCGTTCCGCTAGATTTCGCACGATCGCGACCGTATGAAGCAGTGCTTGCGATCATGCGACTTCTACCGACAAGACCGAGAAAAGACGCGAAATGCCGTGACATATTCCATCGCGAAGATGGGATTTGAGTTATCTTCAGAGCTCTTCCTACAAAAATCGCAGTATAGCTGCTGACATGAGAAGTTACTCACACTGATACCAACGTGGAGTCCTGTGGATACCAACATGTTTCAAATATTACAGTATTGATTTGTATTTCGAATGAAGAACATTGAAACTTGTGATTAATGATGACTAATGAAAACATTAATCAGGATATATTTGTTAATTATTGATCTAATGAGAGAATATCATGTGATAAGGAATGGTTGAATAAAGTTATGTAGACCTTTAATTTAACAAATTTATCTTCATAATAAAAATGTATTGAACATTAAAAAATGTATTAATGAAAACTACTCTAACTTAAGAACTGAAAATCAAGTACAAAAATCTTACTATCGCAAGCACTAAAATTCTGACCCAAGTCAGAATTTTAGTCATCTTTAGTTAGTCATCTTTTTCTGCACAACTCTTGCACACTATTTGGTTCTTTCCATTACAGTATTTTGCATTCTGAGTTATTTCGTATTTGTGTTCTTCATTCTCAAGAAATTCCTATTCGTTTTCATCTTCCAGATTCTAAACAAAATTGTCCGTATGATGAGTAATGGTTATTTTCAATGTGATGATCTGCAGATACTCTCAAGACTACTGTATGTTTGCTCCACACATTGTGCAATATTTTCTTCCAAATCATGGTCATTAATATTTACACACTCACTCAAATGACTAGACATGTTTTTCTGAACATTGTACATTCTTCAGAGATGCAACAGAACAAAATGTACTACTGGCAAAGGGCGAAGGGCACTCAGTCAAAGTTACACTGCTACTGATGTGGAGTCCCTAGGTCTCCTGCATGCCAATAATGGCGGATAATTTTCCTGAAAAGCATTCTACAACAGTAACCTCGTGAACTATTACTTAAAACTGTAGGAGGAAAAGGTACAAGAAGAAGCAATGTTATAAAAAAAACGTACATGCACGTATTCAAAGTTTTGCAAAGTCCGAGGAGTCCCAGGGACTCCATGTCAGTAGCAGAGGGTTAAAACAGGGTCTGTAATAATGAAAACTGTGATAGAAGGCAAATTTATGTAGTATAATGAAGTACAATAATTAAATAAATAAAAACTACGAAAAGAATGAAAATCTCAAATAACCTTTGGTCAGGCTTTAACATATTTAGGTGTATAAGAAATTGCACAAACTAATAACCAAAACAATTATACATTATATACTTATGATTTTGGGTGAAATGTTACGAAACATTTCACATCGTACCCCACAGCACATTTTGTGCATCGAGTTGTGCATTGCATGTGACATTGCCTGCATAGAGTTTGCTTCTCTTGGGGAGAAACAAAATTATCCATTCTATCAAATCTTGAATCAATATGTTTTGGGTGGCCTGCCGGACCATGCACTGCAACCTTTTCCACAAGTTGTAAGTTACAAATGAGTTTCCTTCTGAAAGACAAGTGATCTAACTTGCCACCATTTGGGCGGTGCAATTGCTATGCATTTTGTTCTTCATTGTCGATATAATTTGTGACAAGGGGAAAATACCATTTCTTTCCTCGCATGTTCTTATTCTATTGATCTACACCTCCCATATGTTTGTTTGTAGATGAGGTGAGGCTGAGGAAGGACAAATTTCTCTCTTTGAGAGAAACTTTTTACGAAATGAATTGGATGAATTCCAATAATATTGGATGCTGCTGTAATAATGTCGTTCCACTACATGACTCAAATATCTTTCTGAATTTGTTTTAAAGTCAGTTTCCTCATTCTGTTTCATTGCAGAAATCTCCTTTAAGGGACATATTGTGATGCGGTTGTCATGCACTGCACAAGTTGCTTTTATTTTTCTTTCATTGTTCTTCCGGCAATGGAAGGACTCCAGAAAAGTTATCAAACTTTAAATGGTAGGGAAATTCACCATCTAAGGCTAATACATCACAGTACTGTAAGAAAGTACTTCCCCCTAAAGCAAAATCTTTGTATGTATGATTGAGGGTTGTGGATTTCCCTTTTTAAGGATCTTTCCAAATTTCATCACTGTTCAATGTGACTTCAACTCAAATTTTATACCCGTATCATATGGGTTTTCCTCTAATAAACTGTTTTAGGGCACCATTGATTCATAGACTGACTGGTCTTTTGCATGTGGAGCTTGCTCTAAAACTGTACTATTCAATGTGTCAAACAGAGAACAAAATTTTGCATACTTGTCCTCTTTATTGAGATTGTCATTCTCACACACATGAAAATTTGTCATAATAAATTCAAAACAATCTCTAGAAATCAATGTCACTATCAGTTCATTTTGAGTGTCAAGTGCATTTTCCAATACATCCTTATTATCTTCTACATCTATTCTTTCTTTTTCCCAAACGAGTCAAAATTTCATTCATTGTAAATGTACTGCAAAAAAGTAAAATTTACAGTATTTACTAATGTTTTGCAAAGATGTTTTAAAACATGATTAAAAAATTATTAAAAATAGAAACCAGACAATTATCTGCGTTAAAAAAAGTATATTTTCCTTGCGACCTACATGTAAATACCAAATTTCTAGTCATAATATCCAATGAATAAATACTAAATTTGTTTATACTACTACACTAATATGATTACTGTGATGTTTTCTTTTTAATAAAATAAATTGCAAACTAATTCCTTAAACAATATATGAACATTATGAACTTATCTTCTCTTGAGCACAATGATGAAGCCAATTTTCAGGACGCTGAAATTCACGCTTGTGCAACTGAAAACACTACTAAAGAAATGAGCAAGTTTAAACATGTATCAGTCCTTTGAAGCCTTCAGACACGATATGAGCTACTGACGTCTCTCGAAAACATAAAGAACAAACTCAATAATTCAAAAACTAATGACCGTACAAGTGACCTAAATGTAGGATGTCAGGTGTATCTGGGTTGAGAACATTTTATTCACAACATGATTATTTATGTAACAATTGTAACCAGACTTACATTTTAGTTCAGTGATCATATTGTGCACTAACATTAATAAAAAAATACAGTGCAAGTATGCAAACATTTGTATTATTTCCATTAAAAATATTTGGTAACTTGTGAAATGAAGCATTTCTAGACCCCAATTGAAATATTCTTCTTCGTCTTCCTCTTCTTCGTCGTCTTCTTCTTCGTCGTCTTCGTCGTCTTCGTCGTCTTCTTCGTCGTCTTCGTCGTCTTCTTTTTCGTCGTCTTCCGTCTTCTTCGTCGTCTTCTTCGTCGTCGTCTTCTTCTTCGTCGTCTTCGTCGTCGTCTTCTTCGTCGTCGTCTTCTTCGTCGTCGTCGTCTTCTTCGTCGTCTTCGTCTTCTTCTTCGTCGTCGTCTTCTTCGTCGTCGTCTTAGTCTTCTTCGTCGTCTTCTTCTTCGTCGTCGTCTTAGTCTTCTTCGTCGTCTTCTTCTTCGTCGTCGTCTTAGTCTTCTTCGTCGTCTTCTTCGTCGTCGTCGTCTTCTTCGTCGTCTTCGTCGTCTTCGTCTTCTTCGTCGTCGTCTTCGTCTTCTTCGTCGTCGTCTTCGTCTTCTTCGTCGTCGTCTTCGTCTTCTTCGTCGTCGTCTTCGTCTTCTTCGTCGTCTTCTTCGTCGTCGTCTTCGTCTTCTTCTTCGTCTTCTTCGTCTTCTTCTTCGTCTTCTTCGTCGTCGTCTTCGTCTTCTTCGTCGTCGTCTTCGTCGTCGTCTTCGTCTTCTTCGTCTTCTTCTTCGTCGTCATCTTCGTCTTCTTCTTCGTCGTGGTCTTCGTCTTCTTCGTCTTCTTCGTCGTCTTTTTCGTCTTCTTCGTCGTCTTCTTCGTCGTCGTCATCTTCTTCTTCGTCTTCTTCGTCGTCTTCTTCGTCTTCGTCGTCTTCGTCGTCGTCTTCGTCTTCTTCGTCGTCTTCGTCTTCTTCGTCGTCGTCTTCGTCGTCGTCTTCTTCGTCGTCGTCGTCTTCTTCGTCGTCTTCGTCTTCTTCGTCGTCTTCGTCGTCTTCGTCTTCTTCGTCGTCTTCGTCGTCTTCGTCTTCTTCGTCGTCTTCTTCGTCTTCGTCTTCTTCGTCGTCTTCGTCGTCTTCGTCTTCTTCGTCGTCTTCGTCTTCTTCGTCGTCTTCGTCGTCTTCGTCTTCTTCGTCGTCTTCTTCGTCGTCGTCTTCGTCGTCGTCTTCTTCTTCGTCGTCCTCGTCGTCGTCGTCGTCGTCGTCGTCTTCTTCGTCGTCGTCGTCTTCGTCTTCTTCGTCGTCTTCGTCTTCTTCGTCGTCTTCTTCGTCGTCGTCTTCTTCGTCGTCTTCGTCGTCGTCTTCGTCGTCGTCGTCGTCTTCGTTGTCGTCGTCGTCGTCTTCGTCGTCGTCGTCGTCTTCGTTGTCGTCGTCGTCGTCTTCGTCGTCGTCTTCGTCTTCTTCGACGTCGTCTTCGTCTTCTTCGTCGTCGTCTTCGTCTTCTTCGTCGTCGTCTTCGTCTTCTTCGTCGTCGTCTTCGTCGTCTTCGTCTTCTTCGTCGTCTTCGTCTTCTTCGTCGTCTTCGTCTTCTTCGTCGTCTTCGTCTTCTTCTTCGTCGTCGTATTCTTCTTCTTCTTCCTCTGCTGTTGAATTTTGTTACACCTGCATGCCATCATAAATATGGGAGTGTGTATCATAAATAAGTTTTTAAAGTTTAAAAAATTGTATGAATCAAGAGGGTAAGGATAGTACTAGTTATAGATTGCCCTGGGTACTTGCTATCCTAACTTTGTCTCTCAAATTCTGGTGATACTTTTAAATCCTTCAGCAATTACACTAATGTATTGCATGCATGCTGCAAGATGTCCATTCCTGTTGAAAACCAAGTATTAACCGTGTGTATTAGAAATTTCTCTTTATGATATCACATCTTTCTATTATCCATGCATATACACACACAATAGACTTACTAAATGTCCTATGCTTACCTCATGTATTCAAATAACCATTTATACTGGAAATCTGAAATACATTGCAACTGTCACATGTCAGTGATGAATTTTCATTGTGTAGACATTTCTATTTAAAACTTAAAACTGTTTAAGACATAAAAAATTTGTTTCTGCAGGTCATTTCCAAACATCTTGTCACATTTAGCAGTATACAGGAATTGCAAAGTACCAACAAAAAACTTCTTAGTCTTGTCAGAGAATTAAGTGAAAAGGCAGAAAAGGAGGAAATGCAAGTTGAAGGAAAGGAATCCTATGAGGAGATAAAGGTGATTTTTTAATGGTATATGCTCTATAAAAATAAATTTGTGTTTTATTGATATTTTACCAGATAAAAATGTTGATTTTTTTGGAACTAGACTTTGTTAGAAATTCGTACAAAGGAGTTGGATGACACCAAAGAGAGACTCAGCAGGTACTCAAAAATGATGGAAAAAGCAATGCAACAAATGGAATACTTCAAAAACAAAATACATCGTGAGGGAAGTGTTACTGATTCCAGAATGGAAGAGGACACATCCAATACAAAAAGCCCCGACAAACTTGGCTTATTATCTAATTCTTCTGCAGCGTCTTGTGATATTCATGAAGAAGAAATTAAGGAGGTAAGAATTAACTCTATTCTGTATTTAATTGTTATGTATGATGTACTATTCATTGCTCTGCATTTAGTTTATGTATTTCCGTAATATTAACATGTATTGTTTTAACAGCTTACAGAGAAGTTCAAAAAGACTGAAAAAGATTTGCAGGAGCTGCAAGAAGAGTTTGATATGTATCGAACAGAACGCCAAACAAACGAGTGTGCTCTCACAGAACAAGTTGATGCAATGCGAGAAGAATTGCGAAACTTGCGTATGAATTGCAGTAAAATGACTTCTCAGTTGGAGTACAGTGAAGAAAGGTTCAAAATAATGCAAGCAAATTGCAATACTTATAAAACACAGATAGCTGCTTTGGAGGGAAAAAATAAGAATTACAATAATACTATAGTGAAACAAGAACAGACTCTGGCCTTTTTGCAAGATGTAAGTAACATAATAATAATAATAATAATAATAATAATAATAATATAATTATTATTAAATGTAAAGCATTAATTTCATTTTATTAATTTGAAGAATTTATGTTTTATAATACAGTATCAAATATAATTCAAAAAACTTTTAAGGTTTTCAATGTGGAATTATCAAGGCAATGAAATTTTTTTGCAGTTATTGTCTTGAACGCTTCTAAGACCTATTTTGATAAGATATTAGGGAGTTTTTGCACCCTTGAGTGTTTAAGCAATCGTCAGCATTTTCAATTTTCACATCCACAGTTCAAGTTTCTCATCACTTTTGTGCATCTGCGCATGTGCAGAATATCAAGATTGCAGTCGATTTCTGCCCGCTAAGGTGTGCAAAAACTCCCTGTTGGTAATATTTTGGAACTAGTTACCTTTCAATTTGATGTTTTAGGAGTTGATGTAATACAGTTTTGTCAAATTATTAATTTATTTTACCAGGAATTACTCAATACTCAGAACAAACTCTCCAAGGCTGAAGTATCTTGCGAAAATTATAAACGTGATCTTTCTGTCTTGAGAGAGACAGAAGCACGATTAATGCGGGAACGAGAGATCTTCCAACGTGAACAACATACTCAATCTGCTGTTCTTGCGAATTTGGATACCCTTCGGGTCAGCTTGGAACGAACTGAAGTGGAAAGTCGGGCTCGTTTGGAATCCCGTTTAGATGAGTCTTTGAGAGAGTGCGGAGCACTGAGACGTCGACTTCAGGTACTGTGGAATGCCAACATTTTTTGCACCATTAGGGTTTCAATGATGGAAAGCAATTGATTTTTTAAAAGAAATCACTAACTTATTTTAATATATTAAATATATAAAGTGTTAAAAGTACCCATGAAGAAAATTTAATTGTATGTGAGTATCATTTGCAGAAGTAGTTAATGCTAATGTAAGGATACCTTTGTGGATGTTTGTGTGCAAGGGTTTTATAGAATTGCAAAGTCTGTACAGTGAATGTTTCATTCTCTTCAAAATGTGAAGTTACTTATAAAATTCCATTTTCATTGAGGAAAAGTGGTTGTATTGAATATGAAAATAACGTAGTACTTTCTGCCATGTGCTTCAATCTGTGAGCAAACACACCGTAAGGTTTAAAATCTGCGCTGAAGACTATCAGAAGTATCTACAACATTCCCAAACAATTAAATATTTTTTTAAGCAGAAATTAATATTAAAAACGTATCATGAATAATCTTACCAAAATTTATTATGAGAATTATAAATGAATGATTTCTGAAAAGTTTATTTATATACTTAATTTAATGTTAATACCCTTCTATTATCTTTTGATCTTTGTTATAATTATAAAGGTTGCAGTTGATTTAAAATCTGGAAAATGACAACATAGAATTAATGATTCCTCTTTAAAGCCAAGGCTTTTAAAAACTTAATGTTGCTGTTCATCCATTCTTTTATTGTGTAATGCATTGAGTATTGAAATTATGACATGTTGATGTTTTGTGCTAGAAAAGACAGTTTAAATTTTTCTTCTTTCTTTCTCCCTTCATAGGAGGAGCAAGATAGGTTTAGGGAATTATCAAATCATCTTGAGCGTCAAATGGAAACCGCCAAAACTCGTGTTGAAGAAGAGAAGCAACTTGCATCTCGTTATAAAGAAGAACTTGATGCAGCTAAAGATGAGCTGGCTAAAGCAAAAAGTGTGGTGGATGATCTTAATAAAAGAGTTGGTGACAAAGAACCAACAATCTTGAGAGTAGAGAAAAAGGATGGTAAGTGGATCATTGAAATCTTCTGAGCAGTAATCTTTGAGTATCAGAAGTGTTATTTGGTCGTGATGACTGTAAGAAGCAGATTCAACTCCATTGGTGGAGGCATGGTGGAGTTATGCACGAAAAATGTTGGCAGCTAATTCGCTTCACTGGAACTTCAGTGACATCATGTGGTGAATGAAGGAAATAATTTCGGTTTTTTACAGCCAATAACAATGAGCATACATGTACTCAATGAATGCTAAATATACTTAAGTGTGAGGGAGTGTAGATGGCATTGTCTTCATAAACGAGCTTAATGGCCATTGGCTGAAAATGCCTTAAGAGTTCTCCCACTGACTGGAGATGTTGCCGAAATTCAGCTGTGCCAATTAGCTGTGGACACTTTTCATACATTCCCTACCACCAGAGTTGAATCTCCTCCTTAGTCTTCATGTATGTGGTGTATGATCATCTTTTGTTTTTGTTTAGAATAATTCTTTTCAAGTGTTTTTACATTTTTTAAATTGGTAGTTCTTTTGTTATGGAAATAACAGGGGGGAAAAATCACTCATTTATTTATTTATTTATTTATTATTAAATTATGTGAGAAAGGGAAATAAAACATGCAAGAAAATGAGGAAAAAATAAATTTTAAAAGAAAAATAATATTAAATTGAAAACCTTGGAAATAAAATAATGATAATCTACAATCTTGTACTTTTAAGCTTCTGTCTTCGAAATGAGGTTTGTTGATAACGGTGCAACCGTTCCTGACCGATGGCCTATCTCCCCCTCCTTTGAGCAAGAAACAGTTACAGGCAAAAGCTTGCAGTGTGCGCTGATGACAACATTACAAACATGGAAACTTTAGTGGTGCGAAACAGAAACTATTTGCAATCAAAGATGAGAACTTCTCTTTGTGTTTTTTCTCAATTATACCAAAAGACACGGCTAAGGCAGGTCCAGGCCGTCCTGAAAAAGTTAATGGGATGTATAGTAGTGGTGAAAGCAAAATTATCGAGAAAGTTGTATGTGAATTGAATATACACTGGATCAAGTACAAGAATAATGACGAGATCAATAATGAAGATCATCAAGAATAATGACGAGAAGAAAACTTTTCACAGATCTTTGAATGAAAGGTTAATATATATTATTTTAAGTCATTAAAAATGATTGTCGTGGTACTTAATATTTACACTGACACGATTGATGAAAAGAAATTCATTATAATAAAATAATATTCATTTCAGGCAAATAAATCAGTGTTTCTCAAGTCAAGAAATTAACCAGTCGTGCATTACAAAACGTAAAGGGCAATTTTAAATAGAAATCTGAGATAAAAAATCTCTATCAAAGATGTATGAGAGCAAAGATTAATTAAGTTATAATGAAATAGTTCTGAGTACAACACAAATCTTAGTATTGAATTACTTCCTGACCTTGGCTTGCTAGAGGCAGGTTTGACTTTGATTTCCTAGAAATTGCCATTACTTAAATTACTCTAGTGGCCAACTTTGTAACTAATACCCTCATTCTACTCGCATTTCTTCAATTCGTCGGTGAAGAAAAGTTGTGCGGATATTTCTATTTTATGCAGAGGCGGGTATTTTGTTACCGAATTAACATCATATTGTGATTCTACCTTGGGATATTTGTGAAGTACTGGAGCAGAAGAAAGGTCTAGTTGAGTATGCTTTTTTAACACAAAAAGTGAGAGATCTCATTTTATGGGTTATCATTTTTTATGCCTGAGGTCTTCAATTACTTTATACAATTTATAAATTAGTTTTTAAACAGTTACTAGTAATTTTAAACTGATATGACCCATAGACTTACTAAACTCCTTATTAGTAAGATAGATATTTCTTACACCACTTTCATGAAGATCATGTACTGTTTCTACCTATTGCTTAACACTGTAGACATGCTGTTCTTTATTTTATTAGTTGAAGTAACTACGTTAGAAAAACAAGCGAGAGAGTTGCAGGCTAAGATCAGATGTTTGGAAATTGATCTAAATGGAACACAAGAACAGTTGGCTGTTGAGAAAGAGCACAGCAAGCAGTTTGCAGAAGTGTCCGAGAGCCTGGAAGTGAAATTGTCTGAATTAGCAGAGGAATATAACAATTATAAGATCACTGCTGAAAAGAGGTAATTTTTTCTTTTATACTACAATAGTCAAATATTAATTCTTTTGACTTGTAACAATTCCATTTTTCTGCTGTTAATTTTTCTTAACACTTGCCTTAAACCCTGTGTTGCTTCACTCTTTTTTCTCCCTTAATTCTCCAGTTATATCTTTAAGCTGGACTGTGTTTTGCATTTGCCTAATATTTGTAAATAATATTGTATTTTCTTGGAGATACTTTGATAACTCTTTAATACAGGTGCTGTGGAAAACTATGATTAGGGCAATTCTCTGTGTGATCCATTGGACATTCTTAGTTATTTATGCAAATGTAATTATACTAGACCTGTAGAAGCTGTCTCCGATATCTTTCAATACTTAACTATTTAAGAATTAATCAAAACATATCAGTGAAAGATCTAACCACATACTATACTACCATATTTACCTGAATATGAGACTCATTATTTGTTTTATTTTCTGAAAATCATTAGAAAAATTTGGAGTCATCTTATATTTGCAAAATGCTGATGCAACAGTTAGCTGCAAAGGTGATAAGTAACCCATGTATCTATAATAATAATAATAATAATAATAACTCCACCTAGGGAGTACACGACCTTGGAGTTGGTGGTGGAGCTTGAGTACCCCCATGAGCCTGAGAGCTATGTCAGTGGTAGCCTAGCTACTGGTAGGGCCTCCCTTGCTGAATAGGTTGAAGGTGAGGGGTCAGACGAAGAAGTACTCCATTTTGAGGAGAGTGGGGAGTAAGCAGAGGGGGAAGGGTCATGAACCTTTGGACTTCCTGTTATCGGCCCATGGAGGGTACAGGAGAGAAACTGGGTTGGCACACCAGGCCACTGATTAGAGTGGAGGCCCGAACCTTGCATTAGCCAGCGAAGGAGGCTGCCTTCAGCAGTCAGTGAAAATCCCGTAGGGTTTAGTAATGCCGACTGGCGATCGGAGGGACCCCTTGCTGGGCCCTGCGGGGGGATGCCCCGAGGCCACTGTGGGTCGCAGTAACGGATCGCAGGAAACAACCCAAAGGTTAAATGTGATCTGTGAACTCGAACTTGCTACCTGCGAATCTTCACTTGAAACCAATGAGCAAAATGAATAGAACAAGCAATGTAATGAACCTTAACGTGCCTTGTTCTACCAATGTCCCATACCTGCTCAGAAACCGAGCTAATGTCACCTTGTCGACATCTGGTTATCCCACGGATGTTAGTCCCAGGGACCCAGAGCCGGCAGTAGCTCGAAGCCATCGTCAGAGATGGACCCGGGATGAATTAATGGAGGTGATGTGGTGCTTTTACTATGCAAAAGCGAAAAATGGGGGCTCAGAAATAGAAGTTTTTAAGATATGGAGAGAGCGGAACCCAGATATGAGACCTACCCTAGAGTCAAAGAAGCTTGCCAGCCAACGACGATACATACTCAGCAGTGGAAAATTCACATCAGAACAACTTGCAGACATCCAGAGAAACGCAGAGTATGTTCATCGATCAAACCATCCACATGACGAACATTTAGAACCATCTAATATCCCTGAAAACGATGATCCCCTTCAAGGTTCATCTCTTCCAAATGAAACATTCGTCAGTGGTGAAAATTCATCTGGCCATGAGTCACACGATAAGGACATGATGCGGAACCTCCTCCGACGCGAGATAGAGCGAGTTCGTCTACTTCCATTCGAATCTCGTGCACCGTTGAGGAGAATTTACGAAAATGCTAAAGCTAAGAGAGTGATAGAAACAGCGAATTCTGTCTTAAATGAGGTTGTACAGGCCTCAAGTAGAGATCTAGATATTACTGAAATCAATCACATCGTGTATGCAACTGGATATCTAGTATCTCAGATAATCTTGGGGCCAGCCAAGAACACAGATGGCCGACAGCCAGACAGAGTAAAAAGCTCCGTACCTCCATGGATGAAAAGAATTATGAAGCGGATAGCCGACACACGGCGTGAAATATCACTCCTAGCCGAGGCATCTTCTAAGTCAAACCACACGTATAAAGTTCAACAAAAAATACTCCATGTTGAACAAAAATTCCTAATTGACAATGACACAACAAGGCTAATGGTAGCTGAAAAGCTAAAAGAAAAAATCCAAGCATGGGCTCAACGAATAAGACGGTACAAACGTAGAATCGATTTCCGTGTACAGAACCGGTTGTTTGAAACAGACGCGAAGAGATTCTATCGCAGTCTGACTCAAAAACCGAACGGCAATGCTGCCCCTCCTTCAAAAGATGACGTCGAAACATTTTGGTCAGGAATCTGGGAGGAAACCAGATCGTACAACAAAGACGCATCGTGGCTCCAATCTGAAGTTGATGCTGCCAATGGACTCGTGGAAACAGTGGAACATGTTCAAGAATTCTCGAAAGAGGACCTATGCCAAACAATTAAGAATATGGGAAACTGGAAATCCCCTGGGGTTGATAAGATCCAGATTTATTGGATTAAGAAATTAACAGCAATACATTCTCATCTTGCAAAGGCTGTTAATAAAATTTTAGAAAACCCTAACGAACTCCCCGAATGGCTCACTCGCGGCATCACGTATTTGCTACCCAAAGGAGGAGACAGCTCTTTGGCGAAGAACTACAGGCCAATTACTTGCCTGCCAGTAATGTACAAACTTATAACTGCAGCCATTGCTGACAAAATGTATAGGCACCTAGAGAAGAACCATCTGTTGCCAGTTGAACAGAAAGGATGTCGTAAAGGTTCCTATGGCTGTAAGGAAATCTTGCTTCTGAATAAAATAATTTTGAATGATGTAAAGAAACGAAAACGTAATTTAAGCATGGCTTGGATTGACTACCAGAAAGCCTTTGACAGTGTACCACACGATTGGATTTTGAAGACCCTGGAGATCTATCGATTTCATCCTAGACTTGTTGAGTTTTGCAAGGCTAGTATGAAGTCGTGGAGCACCAGGTTACTAATCTACAGCGGAAAGGGAGTAGTAGAAACCAGAAGTATTCAGATTAACAGGGGAATTTTTCAAGGAGATTCACTATCCCCTCTGTTGTTTTGCATTAGTTTGATTCCTCTGTCAAGACAGCTGTCGCACACTGACTTTGGTTACAAGCTCCATGGTGATGAAAGGCCTGTATCACATTTATTTTACATGGATGATCTGAAAGTGTTTGCTAAGAATGAAGCGATTCTCTCCCAAATGCTGTCTGTCATCAATGAATTTAGCAATGACATCTGCATGAAGTTTGGTCTTGACAAGTGTGCAAAAGTCAACTTAAAAAGAGGCAAAATGACAACGTCAGAGAACATTGAAGTTGATAGACACACTGTGATACAAGATCTTGAGCCAGGTAAAACTTACAAATATCTGGGCATTGAAGAATGTGAGACCATCTCGAACGACACAATGAAAGAGAGAATTCGCAGGGAGTATTATAGACGAGTGAGACTTGTCCTGCAGTCCGCTCTGAACTCAAGGAATAAGATATCAGCAATAGGTAGTTTGGCGGTGCCTGCAGCCGAATACAGTTTCGGACTAGTAGACTGGACTGAACAGGAAATTCGCATCATGGATCGAAAACTGCTTACAATGCATCATGTCGCCCACCCCCGAGCTGATGTACATAGACTTTATGTGTCACGTAAGGAAGGAGGAAGAGGCCTGAGACAAATTGAAGCCTCCTGGCACAATGCAATAACCGGGATGGGAAAGTATGTAGTCAGCCATCAAGATGACCCACTAATGAGGCAGGTCATGAAATCTGACCGAAGAATGGGAAACAGGCATTGTAAGTGTAGCGAGAAGCATTGCGAACAAGACTATGCAAGACACCCAGAATGACAGAGACACTGAACTTCTGATGCTACTTAACATGAAATTTGAGACACAGAAAATGTTAAAGAAATCGTGGAGACACAAACCACTCCACGGACAATACCTAAAAAGAATGGACAAGGTGCAGATCAATAAAGATCAATCATTTATGTGGCTTAAAAGGGGAAGAATGAAGCCAGAATCGGAAGCACTTGTAATAGCTGCCCAAGATCAGGCCTTGAGAACACGACATTATGATAAAGCGGTTCTCAAAATTTCCCAAGATGATAAATGCCGCATTTGTCAGGAACACGTAGAAACCATTGATCATATTGTCTCAGCTTGTCCAATTCTAGCAAAGACCGAATATTTGAAAAGACACGACAGGGTGTGTAGCTACCTCCACTGGCAGATCTGTACCGCCCTCGAAGTTCCAAACACATGCCCCAAGTGGTACGAACACTCACCGAAACCGGTGACGTCTGTTGGATTGTGTACGATATTGTACGACCAACAAATTCAAACTGATCGCACGATAGCAGCAAACAAACCGGATATAGTCATCCGGGATATGGAGAAAAAATCATGTTTACTTGTCGATGTTGCTGTACCTTGCGATCAAAACGTCGTTACCAAGGAGGCAGAGAAACGTCTTAAATACAAGAGTTTGGAAATCGAGATCAGCCGAATGTGGGGCGTAAAAGCACAGGTCGTACCGATAGTTATCGGAGCTCTGGGATTTGTTCCGCAAAATTTGAGTAAGAACTTGTCTAAACTCCCAGGTAATTCAAAGGACTGGGAAGTGCAAGAAATAGCTTTATTTGGAACAGCCCACATTTTGCGCAAAGTACTGTAGAGGCACCGATAGTCCCTAGATCTACTCCTTAGGTAGCTGGTTGCAACCTGGAGTAGATTTTATATTCAGCCGACTTATAACATCTTTAGTCGTGATGTAATGGAAAAATAATAATAATAATAATAATAATAATAATAATAATAATAATAATAATAATAATAATAACAATAATAATAATATATAACTTGGCTAAACTCCCAGGTAATTCAAAAGACTGGGAAGTGCAAGAAATTGCTTTATTTGGAACAGCCCACATTTTGCGAAAAGGATTGTAGAGCCACTGACAGTCCCTAGATCTGCTCCTTAGGTTGCTGGTTGCAACCTGGAGTAGATTTTATTTTCAGCCAACTCATAACATCTTTAGTCATGATATAGTGGAATAATAATAATAATAATGTAATAATAATATATTATTGTATTATTATTATTATCTACATAAAACTGGATGTTGGTATGTGTATAAGAGCCAAACTCCGACTCTTTTGGACTGATCTCCGTGAAAGTTGGCACTTCTACGTGTTGCTGTAGAATAAAACCAAACATTCATGTCAAATGCAATCTGCAACACACTCAGTAGAATTTTGAATCTGTATTGTTAAATAACTCTTAAATGAGGTGTTCTAGGGCCTAAAAAACTAAAATTATGAGGCCAGAGGCTTCAAGGAAACGTTTCTCACACTGTAATTTACAGAATGAGCTCTTCCTGAACATTCTATTACATTTTTTGCTGGTCCAGCTCTTCCCGATATTACGTCACCTGCTCAGAGACGTGCAGAATCTGCAAGTAAACATGAATAAGAGGGACAGAGAGCAGCAAAGACACAGGGACATGAAATCATTGACAAGATTTTGTTACATGACACGCTGATTGACAAAACTGCAATGACTCTCAGTTCATCGCCCAACATGTGCAAATCTGTACTCTTCACATTTGGAAGAGATGGAAATGAAAAACAAGCACATCTACAGAAGTATGCATTCTACATCCAACAATGGGTACTAAATTATTAAAAAAATATTTTCTTAGTAAAAACTTCTGCAACTGTAAAGATTGCTACAATCTCCCTCTTGCGTGAAAAACAGAGAAACTGAAATGTACAAGTTCGCAGTTCACATCTTGATCATGTGAATATTGAACAATGTTAATTTTAATGATTGCGAGTTTAGGTCAACTTAGTAATAAGATGTCTTACATTGCTGTGTATACACAACAGTTGCAAGATGAACCTTATAACATATTTGTGTACCATTCCTGTAAATTACAAGAATGGGGACACAGCCAAGTTGTAAATTACCGGTTTTTCTTCTTGGTCCTACTATAATGCTACAGGTATGAAATATAACCAATGTTTATTGTGAAAAACATGTAATGTGAATTGTGAAACCAATGTGTAGTTTTTTTATATGAGCACTATATGTATGTTGTATTTTTATGTAGCCCTGATGAGGGTCAAATATATGACCGAAATGTCAGCAATGTAAGACATCTTATTACTAAGTTGACCTAAACTCATGAACCTCACAATCATTATTACCACGGGTCAAGAATCATTGAACATTGTTAATTTTAAATGCATTCTGTTAAAGAATTAGAGGCCGCCAACAAGATCATTACAGGAAGAAAATCTGGTGACAGAAGGAAAGGGTTTTAGGTGGTATTAGATAACATATGAATGCAAATTCAACAAGTAAAATTTTCAAGGGGGGCCTAGAAAGAACAAAGGAGAGTTGAGCACTGTAGGAGAAAGAACAAAAAGAAAGAAACAGTATGTGACAAAATGGTAGGGTCATGATTAAGGTGATTTTAAAAACAAGAAAATAATGATAGGTCTCGCATTACTTAGTTTTGACATGCTTGTCAACAAGACACTATTCTAATCAGTTAACTATTTGCAATTTTTTTTATTAAAGTAAGAATTTGTTTTAAAAAGATTAAGAATTATAGGAGTCCTTGTCAAAATTAAGGGGTTGTCTTATATTGCGAGTTGTCTGTTATTTGGGTAAATATGGTTTGTACAAAAATTACTATTAAGTTCTTTTGGTGTACAGAATGCTGAGAAATCACTTTCTTTTACATTGATTAAAGATAATTAATTTTTCTGTGAGTTATAGAAGTCTTCATATTATTGGTACAAAAATATGTAGATTAATTGTACATGGCATTGCAGAAAAAACTATTATGCCTTTTTTTTTCTTCTTCTTTCTTTCTTTATGCAAGATGCATTTGAAATATGTAACAAGGAACAATTTAATCTGTAAATGAAATGGGGAATCCATATTGAGACAAAATGTAAGGAAAGTCAACAACACAACCATTTGTGTTAGTAAATTCAAGGGCAACTTACAAAATGTTCCTTTTTAATTTGCGATACACAGATCACAAGCTTTTGTTATATTTAAACTAAAAATGTTTAGTGTTATATATTTACTAATATTCAAATTTGTAGTAAAAGTTATTATTTATTCATTTTCTTATAAAACCTAAAAAAATTTTGGCTTTGAATGATGGAAAATATCAATTTTTTCTTTGTGTCAACCATTTCAATTGGGTTCTATTAATAAAAAATAAATATATCGAAAATAATACCAAAGGTGTTTCAAAACTGAAATTTGGTTTCAATTTTCAGCCTATTAATATTTTGTGTCTTTATCTAGAATTGCTGAATTTATGCAAACAGAGGAGGAGCAAATGAAAAAAGTGTCTGCTCTTGAAAGCAGATTGAGTTCCCTTCAAACTGGTTCCAATCAATCTTCTGCACAATTAAGTATCCAGTTACAGAAGACCCAAGAAGACCTCCGTATTGCTCAAGAAGAATTGGACAAAGCAAAGCATGATCTAACAAATGCAAGGATGGAAGTTGCTTCTCTTTCAGCAACAGCCCAATCAGCAGAAGACAAATATGCTCATGAAATAGTCATGCATTCTACAGATTTACAGGTGAGAAAAAATGTATTAAGAGTGGAATAAAAATAAGCAGGGCTGTATGTAAAGATAGTTTTGTTGATCATTCAGAAATGTAAATGAGAAATGCTTTGCATCGTAGTAGATAAAGGAGAAAAGATTAATGTTGAGTTGTCAACTATCCAGTGATATTTTGTCTTGAAGAACTTTGAAAATTTCAATTTTTGTAGAGTATGTTGTGCCAAGAACTCATGAATTCCAAAATTGATAATTTCTGGAAAATAAAATAAATTTTTAGAAAAAATGTTTGGTTGTGGCTGCTTGTGAAGTGTGTTATAAAAAGCATGAATGAGTGCTATGAAAAAAAAATCAAATGTTTGCCTTCTCTTTGTTGCAGACTTTGCTTACTGTGAAAAAAGAACTAGCTGAGGTGTCTGCAGAAGTAAAAGAATTGAGAGGGGCAAAAGCAAATGCTGAACAAGCTTTGGAGCAAGGGAAAGAAAGTTGGGAGGAGAGAGAATCTAAGTTGCAAGCAGAGTTGATTGAAACTCAGAAGCGAATCACAGATATGGATTCTCACAATGCTAAATTGCATGAGCAATTAGAAGAATTAAGTTCAAAAGTTGCCATTATTCAAGCTCAGGTAAATGTGTGTGTGTGTGTTTTTTTTCTTCTAGGGATTGTTTTATTGGCAATCAAACTAGTAGTCTTAAATTTTATTTCAAATACAGCAAGATTTGGTGGTATTTCTAATGTGCGTTTCAATTGGTGTTGCACACGTGTTATCTTAATTCATATCACCAGGAGAGATGGCTCAGTGCATCAACCTGATGTCACTGCAGTCCCTCTGACCGGGAGGTCCTAGGTTCGAGCCCCGACGGCGGCAGGATTTTCGATACTATCTTGTCAGCTAGGTCGAATTCAGTTGCTGTCTGGAGGAGAATTCTAGTGGTCGGCTGCTCTGATCGGTAGTTTTCCGTGGTTTCTCCAATCAACACCAAGCGAATGCCGGAGCAGTACCCTAACAAACAGGCCACGGGTCGCGCGTGATCTTTCCTTCCTCTTCCTTGTCCTATCCTCTCCTCTTACACACACACACACACACACACACACACACTTATACTTACGTGTACTACACTACCACACATGCTGGGAGACCGGTTGGGAGCTTACTGCTTGTCTCGGCTGGGGCGGTGCCCCATTGGTGGGAGATACCTGGTTGAGGGAAAACCCCGCTAGTCGAAGGTAGGTCGGCACCAGATCTCGCCATCCAGCAGGGAGAAGATCATCGCTACCTCCCGAGAAAAACATGCATCACACTTACGGGACTAATGACCTAAGTAGTTGACGTGCCCGGAAACACGAATCTATCAATAAATCAATCAATTGATTCATATTGTAGCTTGTGCATCTTGTTTGAGCTGTGTGGGTACAAAGCACATCGCCAAGAGTGCTTGTGTGCCATTTTCCGTAAGATACAGTGTTAATCTACGATCCACGTTAATTGAATCATGTGAGCAGGCTAGCAGCTGATATCATCAGTGTTAGGTGACACCTGTTGACACGACTCTCATGTGCCTAAGAGGAAAAGGTGGTTCTGGTTCACCGGAATATGTGTTTTTAAGGAAGCAAGTTGCCTACACAAACTTTGAATGTACTAAGCAGGATTGTTAAACATTAAATCGAATACATTGATGGAATTGAAACTGGGACTTGAAAATGTGAACGTACTAAGTGGGAAAACATGATAAGAAAGAATGCGCTAACGAGATTCCACTGTGTATATCTTATTTACCTGAATATGAAGCGCGAACCCTTAATTTTGAAGAGGCTTTATGATAATTATTAAAACTTTTAACTAGTTTTACTAGTTAACTAGTTTTTACAATTTGGACAAAATAAAATCGTAAATTGTGTACTTGACTAGAAAATTGTCTTGTGATTGAAAACATTACATTTTATTTCTCAACTAACACTTATTTTCTTGTTCATTAAAATCATTATCATGGTTTTTGACTCTACTCTATTCATTATCACATGTTTCGTTTTTTTGGTCCTCCTCCCTTACTGTTACTTCCTCTGACTTTTTCGGACCCTCTAAAAATTTTGAGCTTTGGATTTTTTTGAAAATTTACTTGTGTAGACTTCCAAATAACCTAATCCCATTACAGCACATTGTATGATACAACATAGGCTAACTTCTGGTGAACTCAAATTAGCTTCTTTTGCAATAATTTGTGAATTTTATTTCTTCAGTAGATGAGGCTTCCTAAACGAAACCTATAAGCAAGTTTTTTTTCTTTCTTGAATGCCAGATGTCTATTTAGCCATGATTGCTAAGGCGTATACTCCTGGCCAGGGTGTACACATGACTTCGGTCGGTTCAAATCTTCATCTAAAAGCCTGTGCATAGCTGGTATATGCCTTTGGTAAAAGTCATTGGGTGGTCCGATGTAAAAACAAATGATGATGGGTTCGCTTCGAAGTTGATGGGGCATGTAGCAGCTTAGTTCTAACAGTTATGCTTCCTCTTATAGAAAAATAAATGCTCGTATACTGAACGGTTTGCACTTTGGAGTGCTCTAGTAGTAAATATTTAATAACACAACAGTTAGCACTAAATAGTGCAAAATCATGCTGCTAGAGGGCTCCAATGCCTCCTGTGCATGCACAAACATGACAACAGTGGGCTAGCGTAATGCGCACGAATTTAATTTAGGCATTAATAGGTTAAATAGAATATTCTCTTGTGTGTCAGCGGATTTTCTTTCTGTCGTACTCTTATTTGCGACTTTGCATTCTTTGATGTTTTTCCACTGAATAAATCTAAAATAAAATATTCAAAACGTTTGCGTTGCTTAACGTTTGTGTGATCAACTTCTTAACTGCGAACTCATACATCTCTTTTCTTCCGTTTCGCAAGTAATGTTAGAGGTAGCAGCTACTTTCAGACTTTCAGAAGGTTTTCTAAAAAATGTTTCTTTTCTTTTTATCATGCTTTTCTGTGGTTTGATTTAGAATGTGCACGTACTTCTATGAGTGTGATTTTTTTCCAGTTCTATCTCCTGTAAAACACAGGTTTGCACTAGCTAGGCTTCGAACTGAAAGGTCTCATCAATCCCATGACACACATCATGTAACGAAATTTGGCAATGATTTTTATTCATTTTCATGTTGCGTTTCACATGATATAATGTCTTTCGATATTCTCCCTTACCATCCCGGTCAAAACTATCAGCCTGAATCACTCGGCAATTTCGCAGTGGATGGCAAGAATTCGACCACAATAATAATTACATATACTAGATTGGAGTGATATTTTTATGATATTCGCAGTGTACCGTTACATCAACATTATGAGTTCTGTGTTATGGAAAGGCAATGTGAAAGCATTATTTCTAATTTACCAGGCTTAATCTGTGAATATAAGACGACCTGGTATTTTTTGAATGGGTTATTTGGAAAAAAAAGCTGGGGGTAATGTTGGGGTAAATAGGAAATTTACACGTTACACTTACAGTAAAACCCCGTTTTTACATTCCCGCATTTTACATAATTTTTCATTGGTCCTATTGCAAAGCCTATATTTACAATGCATTCTCTTAATGCAATTTACAACTTGATATGAAGAGTGCTTCACATCTTTTATGTCATTTTTCATCTTTATTTTTTAACTTTTTCCTATATGGCCATATTATTTGGAGAAATACACATAGTGTAGAGAAAGTTATGTAATGCTATGGCAAAAAATGGCGATTTTTCGACAGAAAAACTCGTACTGATACAGGAAAATAGATAAATTCTACTCCAATGTATAGTGACATAATACATATGTGCTACATGTGTAAGTAGCAAACTCGCAGAGCTTTGAGTTTATTCAGATCAATCGAGGAATATCAATTTTGAGAAATGCGGTTGAATGGTTTTGGCGCAAGCATTGACCAAAGATGGCCCTAGAAGTTTTACCATCAATCGATTTTTCGATTTCAAGGAACCTCAATACATGGATTCTGGCTACACCACGTGATAGAGGTAGTAATTTACTTGATTTAGGAACATTATTTATTCACTTCTGTTTTACCATGGCCTGTCAATAGTTGTTTTTCTGTAGAAAATTAGCTGTTTTCCAGCACACGATTATAATACGTTCTCATCTTACAAAGTGAGGGCAAGAAAGTAAAAACAGAGCCACCATTGCAGGAAAAATGTAAAAACTTTCCTAGCCTATTGTTTGTAACTTTCTTTCATTTGACACTTTCCATCAGTCCCCTGAAAGGGTTAAAAAAGTTTTACTGTATATTGTGAAAACAAATGAAAGAATGTACGTTCATTTTCAGGGAGTTCAACCATCACCTAATACAAGCTTCTCAGAGGATCCTGGAAACAAGTCTGTAAATACATCTTTCTCTGAAGATGAGATCAAATCAACTGATCAGTTAATGCAAATAATAAAGTATCTTCGAAAAGAGAAAAATGTTGCAATTAATAGGTATGATGTACTTCGAGCTGAAAATATGAGACTTAGTTCACAGTTGGAATGCATTAAGAAGCAGTTGGATGATGCCAAGAGTGCACTTAATGCAGAAAAAGAGAAGTCTGATGTAACTGTGCTTACTACATCAAAACATTCTGAACTTCTCAGAAAGGTGAGAAAATTTTTCTAGTAAACGCTTTGCTGATTTGTCTGTTTCTTCAGAGAAGTAATTTTTCTTATTATCTTTCAGCTAGAAACACTAAGTGCCATTACTGATAGTAATAGGATGTTACGCAGTGAACGAGATGGCTTACAGGCTCAAGTGAAAGAATTGCAACTGAGAGTAGACAGTCTAGAACAGGAACTAGGCCCAATGCGGGAACAGAATAGGGATTTAACTGCTCGAGTTGATGCATTAGATGCTGAGAACATTGCACTTCGCAACGAGGCTGGTCGCTTACGCCAACGTGTAAACTTCCTAATCGAACGTTCCAGTAAAACAAGTCCTGAAGATTGGCGGAGACTTCAACAGGAAAGAGAGTCACTTGCTCGCCAAGTCTCAGCTGATCGAGAAGCATTGCAACGTAAAGATGAAGAAGCAAGAGTGTTGCGTCAGGAGAAGGCTCGGTTGGAGGAACAGGTATTTAAAAATGTTATTGAAAATATACACACATTATCAAGCACCATTTTAAGTATTGTATTCATTTATAGAACATGCAACCTGCTGTAATTAGAGAACAATTACATGATTGAGACATTATATAGTTGCAAAAAATCTGCAATATGTAAAAAATATATATTTTGTTAAGAAAAATTATTTAAAAAGGAATTTTTAGCACATTTGCTGAAAATTTTGTGAGAAGTTAATTGAAGGACGGACTAATAGTGTTATTACCCAGTTTGGGTAATATCGTGATAGAAAAACATAAATAATCTGGTGTTGCATTTTAATATATGGATAAAATTGTTGGTCCTCAGTGCATAGTTGTTAACCTGTTACTGCCAACTGTATGAAACTTCTTGTACCAATTTCTTTGTTTTTTAATTGAATTGTCAGCTAATTGAGCAGAACAGGGCTCAAAGATATCACAGTGTCATTTGTCCATTTAGGTAAGTTCTGAAGTTTCTAAATGCCAGGTGTTGATTTGGCAGATTGCTAAAACATTTTATACTCATCACTTTAATTTTTTTCCATCTTTCAATATGTATACTTTTGATACTTTCTTAAATATACTGATCGGCTCAGCATTGTTTTCACTGTACTAAAGGAGCGAATTACGTTGATTGTTTATTTTCATAAATTTTTGTAGGGCATGGACATGATCTATTGTATATCAGGTATAACACTATCAGAGGAAAATATTTTTATCCAAACATGTTGCAAGTTTGCCATTTGATTTTTCTAGGCAATTGTATAGCATTTCATTCCAAGTTTTATTCGTCCCAGTTCGTGATAAAATGCGAACAGCGACTATTGCGTTCTACTTCACCGTAAATTTCCTAACTTGATTGTTATAAGCAATTATGTGGCATTTCATTGTAAGTGTTAACTGCCCAATTCAAAATAAAATGCAAGCAACAACTCAGCGGCTTCATAGAATGAATGCTCTGTGTATTTTAACTGTTGATTTTTGAAAATCTTTTCCAGTGGCAACTCAGTTTAGTAAACTAAACAGCAGTGTCATTTTGTTTGAAGATTTTGTGCATCTCAATGAAGATTCCTTGCTCTATTACGAGTATTTCTGTTGTTGGATTTACTTGCTTTCTCTTGAAAAGACTCTTTTATAAAAGGTTCATTTTGGTTTGGGATGAATAAAAATGGAATATTATATTTTCAGATAAATGCAATGACTCGACAGCAACAACAACAGGCTGAAGAAATAAAACGTCAAGCTGAAGAATTAAATGCTATTCAGCAGCGCCTCAATCGTGTTACTCAAGAGCTAGGAGAATCAAAAATATTATGTAACAAGAAGAATGAAGAATTGGCAAAGATTACAGAAGATTTGGGAGCTAAGGAAGCAATGTTGACTGATGCTAGAAACAAAGAATTCCAGGTTTGTATCTTTAAATTTTTTAAAGTAATTTAATGATCATGGTGTGAGTGTGGAGGATTATTAATTATGTTCTTTTACTGTGAAATGTTATAATGAACGATGATTAAATAAAAAATTCGGTTTTACGAAATTATTTTCAGCCCTGCCAATTCATAAGTTACATCTTCAGAAAGAAAGTTGAATGTCTGCAGTTTTCAAAAATTTGTTGGATTTAATTAAAATCTAATCCAAAGATCAATTTAAGTACAATTTTCGTATGAAAAGAATATCATTCTCCAATATTGTAGTTCTGAAAGACGTTGAAATTTTTGAAGACTTTTTTGGAAGTTTCATAAAATTCAATGAAAATAGGGCTCCCCAATAATGAAAATATCTATTACAAATTTAAGGTGTTGCAACATCAGCTAGATCCATTGAGGAATATCAATTTTAGAGAAAATCAAGTGAACTGTTTATAGTTCGAATAATATTTGTCTACTTGACAGCTGGGGGTGGGATAGAGCGATGTTGTCTCTTACTTGTGCCATATACACGTGTGGCACTGCAACAGTAGCAATGGCAAGAAACCAATCGCTTTGAGAGCATACAACAGTAGATGACACAACCATACACACAATGCATAAGCAAACTAGTAAAGACTGCAAGTGGCGCACTTTGTTTTTCAGTGGCTTTGCACTATATAATTTCATTTTTTTTCGTAATCATTGGCAACTGCCGTGACGTCACGCTTTGAAGCCTCTGATTGGATATCTGACCCCCCCCCCCCCATTCCTGTCAGCTGCTAGCTGTCAAGTAGACAAGTATATTATTCAGACAATATAAACTTGGGGTTTTATTTCTTCGTGTGTGAGGGCATCTTCATGATGAAATATCTCACAGCACTTCTCCCTCCCTGCCTCTCCCTCCCTCCCCCTCCCTCTCTCCCCTCTGTCTCCCTCCCCATCCCTCCCTCTCCCCATCCCCCTCTCTCCCCATCCCTCTCCCTCCCCTCCTACCCCTCCCCACTCTCCCCATCCCTCCCCCTCCTACTCCTCCCCACTCTCTCCCTCCTTCTCCCCCTCCCACCCCTCCCCATTCTCTCCCCCCCTCCCCACTCTCTCCCTCCCTCTCCCCACTCTCCCTCCCTCTCCCAACTCTCTCCCTCCCTCTCCCAACTCTCTCTCTCTCCTTTTGGATTATACTGGGCCTTTTGGATTATACTGTACAAAGATACTGATGCATTACTGATGTTTAAGTCAGAAGGTTAATATGTTTCACCATGAGAAAAATTTCATTTTGGTCAGATGTTTATTGAAAGTTGTTTAAGAATTCTTTTAAAATTTATTTAACAAACCTTTCTTTAAAGATCCGGAAGATAGCAAAGAAGTACAAAACACAGTGGGAGGAACTGACTAAAACATCTGAGGAGGATAAAAAGAAAATTGAAGAACTTAACAAATCTCTCACGGACGCCAATGCTGCAGCAAGCAGTGCTGCTGCAGAAATTACACAAGAGACCCAGGAACAACTGCGTGAGGAAGGTCGGCGTGAGGTGGAGATGAGAATAGCTGAAGCAGAAAATCGGCACTCTGATCGTGTCAAGGAACTGGTTGGGCAGGTAAAGTAAATTGCTATTAGTTCTCTAAGTATCTTTTGTATCAGATTATTTCCTTTTATGTTTATCAATATTTGCGTCAGCAAATACAAATTATGGGCTGAAATGTAAAATTTTAGAAGCTGAAAATGATTTGTATTTTTCGTTCATCAAGTCAGGAAAAAAATTGAACTGTTAAAAAATATAAAATAGTTCTTTCCGTAATGGAGAAAAATGCTTCTGAATTGTCATACTGGTGCTTTTATGAGGTACTTTTTGATAATTTGATGTTAAACATGTCTAGTTGAGGACTTCCGATTTCCATTATTTTTTGGATGTTTAATAATCAGAGCTCGCAATACATGTTTAAGAAACTGATGTGAATATTGAAAGTGATTTCATTATAAAATACTGGGAAGGATTCATTGTTGTAAACTTATTATTTATAGGTTACAAGCTCACATGAAGAAGCTGAAACATTGCGCAAGGAAAACGATTCTCTGAGAAACTCGGCTAACGAAAAGGAGGAGCGAGCAAAACAAGTCCTTAAAACTGCTCGTACAAAGATAATGCAGTTGACGGAATCGAGAAGTGCTCTGATGGTGGAGCTTGAAGAAATAAAAGGCCGTCTGCAGCTTGCTGAACAAGGAAAAGGTAACACTTGCATTGTAATTAATAATTTTTAAGTACTTTGGGGGAAGCCTTTTAATACAGCAAATTTACAAACAAATTTTTTGTTTTGTAAGAAGAAGACTCAGTGCGCATGAATGCTTTGAAGTCACAGTATGAAAACCGAATTGCTCATATGGAGAAGGAAAATGCAGACCTGAGAGCTGAGAAGCAGCACGAAATGGAGACTTTGAATCAAAGGATAAGTCAGTTGCAAAGACAATTGGAAAAATTCCAAGTAAGAAAATTAATTCTTCATTTATAACATCTCTAAATTCCCAATCCTCTTGATGAAGTTTTGATGAACTATTTTTGCTCAAGGGCTCAAAGCCATCCACCAGTTCAGGAGGAGGTGATAAGGCTGGTGGGGAGCCACCAACAGCCAATATCAAGCCAATGGCAGGTCCCTCTTCAACTGGTGTGAAACAGACTCAGGTGGGTATTTTTTTTTTTATTTAAAGGAAATGGTTATTAGAGTTTTATGGTAGGTATTTATGTGAATTCAAATAGATTTCTTTGCCATAAATTATCGTTATTGGTGATGTCACGAGAGCTAAAGTACCAGCAGTGTATAAGTGACAGTTGATATATCATAAGCAATAATCTGACAAATGTATGTGGTGTTGCCAAACATTACTACGCACATGGCACTGCCTACATGACAGATAAATGAAATCTCAAAATATTAACACTTACTGAGAGACTGATGCATCCTGATAATCGACATCTTATTGCCTCTGCGACTGCATGGAGACTGGTGAGCTGCAACACTAAATCCTGGCTATGAGAAATTAAAACAATTCCTCACAAGCTGATCTTTGAGCTGGTCACATGATGTGCCACTGTACGTACTGAGAGAACCCTCAGATGCACTAATACGCTTCTGGTACTGTAGTTACTTTTACTGCTGCATGTTGTATCAAGTATTACTTTTGTATTGATTAAAATGTAGTGTTTAGAGTTACATGTGAAAGAGAAGATCAATTTTGGTAATTAATGCTTTTATTTCTTTAGTCCCAGCAATCAGTAACAGTTACACCATGGGCTGGAAGGGGGGATACTCCATTTGCAAGTATCAGACCGATGTCCATGCAGTCCAGAACAGCAGCTGTTCTTCCTACAAGTCAGTCTGCCAGCAGTACCTTGAGGTTAGTGTTCTACTGTTGATACTTTGAATACGTGTCTGGTACATACTGGTTCCTTAATGTTCAGTAAGTGTGAGAAGTTTCTGAAAAGAAATTGTGTTCCTATCTACAGTCCTGCTACACCAGTGTTGGTCCCACCTCAGCAACAGTTGGTTCATACCACTGGATCCAGCAGTGGCAGTGGTCCTGAAGGGTTGTCTTCATCACCAACTTCATCTCATACTGATTACATTCCCATGCCTGCCACTAGTTCAGCCAGCAGTGGTTCATCTGTAGTACGCCAGGTTGCTGTCCCACCAACAGTGACAACAGTTACTCCTAGTTCACGTGAGGAGCCTCCCCAGACAGCACAAAATGTGGCTGAGTCTACACAGGTATGTGTGCTCAAACATTCCTTGTTTAGATTTTGTGGTGGTTCAAGGAACAGTTTGTAGAGGGTTGCAGTTATATAAAACAATCCTATAAAATTTACTTGCTGAAAGTTAAAATTCAAATTAGCTAATATTGTTTAAGATGGGAATAATTATTATTGCAAAATAGTTTCATTTACACACATTAAATTATTTCACAGTGTGGCTTGGAAGTTGGAATATATGTGTTTTTTCTGTCATTATTCACTTGTAACCTTCTTCATGAATTGGGCTGGGTCATTACATTGCAATCTGCACTCTCCCTTCCACTGTGCCCTGACACCAATGATCGCTTCGCTGTTGCCATTACCCTCGCCTGTGCCCTGCTCATGCCTTCTGTTTTTGCCCTTGCCTGTGACATCGCTTCCATCCCTGCTTCCTACTTCCACCCTCACCTCCATTCCTGACTTCATCCTAACCTCTGGGGAAGCAGTGTCAAGAATTTTGGGCAGAAAGAAAATATGAATTGACAGCACAAACTACAAGTGAAATTGCACACAATTTAAAAGATTTGGGAATAATATGCAGAGATTCGATGGTATTGCCAGATCCCACATACCCAAGGGGGGCACATACAGTTCGCAGAATTTCTCATGCCATTGCGATGTGTTCCTCTCGCACCGAATCTTGCATGGCATTTGTGTTTGTGTTTGAGTAACGTAATATAGTTCTCAATATGAATGAACATTTTGATCTCCATAACAGTGATGACTCCATGCTTTGTTATTCCAACAGTTGCAGAAAAGATCCACAATTACTAGTCTTCCAAGAAAAATTCAACAAACTAAATAAATTCAGAAAACAAGCAAATCAAAATACAATTCCTATGAAACCACAAAAAGAAAAATGTCAGTCTCTTACTAGAAAAACAATTGTAACACAAAATATGCAATTTATGCTTACACAAAATATACTTGTGTAAAATATAATAATTTCTTATATTTACACAAACATGCATATTCTTTTTATGTATACTGCTTTAATGTAAATACCACTGCTAATATTAGTGATTACGTCTGAAAAATAATGATCACTTTGTGTTTAGTATTGATTTACACAATATTCTGTTTTCTTCTTACGCAGCATTATGTAAAAAGAATCCTTCATAATATACACACTTAAAACTGAAAATGCTTTCTCAATAAATATCATCATAACACTTCTACAAACAACGTAGATAATAAATTTTCTTCAAAAGACTCATAGAATGTTCTTGAGGGCAAAAAGAAATTAGAAGGGGTCTTCTGGACCCAGCACGTCTAACCATGTCCCAAAAAATGGCACCCCTAACATAGGGTTAATGAGTACAAACATACATTCAATCCAAACAAAATTGATGAAGCCTGTTTATTTTAGCTTCTACTAGGTTTTCTATTTCAAAAACTTCCATGGAATCCCGAGACATGGAAAACTCAACTTCCTGCTTCCTGCAACTTTAATAATAATTGTATTTTTAATGAAAGTTCTTGTAAATTGTTTAGTTATTAATAGTTTATGTAAGTTTTGTTACCATAAAATTGAAACATAGTTGAAAATTAAAGTTACATGCCCAAGAAAATCACCTGAAATCAAGGCCTTTATACTTCACTTTTCCTAAGGTGGCTGTTGACATTAGGTCATTATTACACCTCCTGCCTTATAAAGTTAATCTTCTTAAGTGGTAAGCTCATTTCGGTGGCCACCAACCCCGTTGAGAAGGTTGTTCTTGAATTATATAAAAATATTCATTTTATGAGGCAAGGGATCTAATAATGTCCTAAAGTCATCGGCCACACTAGAAAAAACAAAGTATGACATCAGTCGTATGCATGCAGATGGAACACTTAATAGCTGAGTATATTAGATGAGTTTGGAATGAAACCAGTTGGCTGCCTCAAAATTAACAGTTTTTGTCTTGGGTATTTGTGCGACAGCCAGACTATTGCTGTATGTCAGGACATAGCAGATTTACTAGACAAAGGGAGTAAGGTCGATGCAATAACATTTGATTTTTCTAAGACATTTGACCTTGTTCCACATGGCCTTTTAATTGCGAAATTGTCAGAAACTGGATTAGATCGAATAATATTGTGGATAAAAGAATTTCTTGTGGGACACACTCAAACAGTCAGAATAATTGATATTCATCAAAAGCTGATGCAACTTTTGGTGTCCCCCAGAAGAGTGTGTTGGAGTCATTGCTATTCTTAGCCTTCAATAAATGTTCCTGCAACTGAAATAAAATAGACATTTTGCCGATGATTGCAAAATACGTAGGAGTATTAGTTTGACTGCGAATGGAAATATTTTTCAGAACAATCTAAACTGTTTATGAAACTGGGCAGGCAAAAATAAGATGGAATTTAATCCAGAAAAGAGTAAATCCATTTGTTTTACAAAGTCTCATTCCAATGTACACTCCAGTTATGAGTTAGGACTTAACGTTGTACCATGTGAAAAAAAACTGTAAGTATTTGTGTTTGGTCCTGTGAAACGACTTGTGTTGGTTGGATCATATTAACAATAGGATGAAAAAAATCCTGGAGGCTACTGCACTTTGTAATGCTAATTTAAAAAACAGGTAGCTCAAATTTCCTTTCCTTTTTCATCCTATTTTAGTATATGGAGTGGCATGCTGCGACCCAAACAGAAAAGGGCAAATCCAGATATTGGATAAAATAGAAAAACAGGTCAGAAAGTTTTTAAATCATGGGTGAGAAGATTGGGAGTCCTTATCTAAGAGAAGTGAACGGACATGTTTATACATAATGTACAAGACATACAGAGGGGACACAGTATGGGCAGATGTAGGTAAAAGATTACAGAAACCAGATTGTAAAAGCAGAGACTTAAAAAATTTGATGTAGAAAGCAAAGAACTGAGAAGAGGCAAGTTCTGCTTTGTGAATTGTACTATAATAAATTGAAACAAACTATCTGCAAAAGCACTAGAGGCTCTTTCTTCTAATGTAGTCTAATTTAAAAATCATGCTTATTTCCATCTATATCATCACTAATAATACTGAAACCTTTATTGTTATTATTGTTGTTGTTATTATTATTATTATTATTATTATTATTATTATTATTATTCCTCTATATTACGACTAAAGATGTTGTGTATTTGCTAAACGTAAAACTACTCCAGGTTGCACCAAGCTACCTATGGAGCAGATCTAGGGAATGTCGGTGCCTCTGCAATACTTTGCGCAAAATGTCGGCTGTTCCAAATAATGCAATTTCTTGCACTTCCCAGTTTTCTGAATTGCCCGGTAGCAAATCCCAGAACTCCGATAACGTTCGGTACAACCTGGGCTTTTACGCCCCACATTCGGCTGATCTGGATTTCCAAACTCTTGTATTTAAGACGTTTCTCTGCCTCCTTGGTAACGACATTCAATCCAACAGATGTTACCAGTTTTGGTGAGTGTTTATACCATGTGGGGCATGTTTTTGGAACTTCGAGGGCGGTACAGATCTGCCAACGGAGGTAGCTACACACACCCTGTCGTATCTTTTCAAGTATTTGGTCTTTGTGAGGACTGGACAAGCTGAGACAATATGATCAATGGTTTCCACGTGTTCCTGGCAAATGCGGAATTTATCATCATGGGAAATTTTGAGAACCGCTTTCTCATAATGTCATATTCTCAATGCCTGATCTTGGAAAGGTGTTATAAGTGCTTCCAATTCTGGCTTCATTCTTCCCCTTTTAAGTCTCATAAATGATTGATCTTTATTGATCTGCACCTTGTCCATTCTTTTTAGATATTGTCCATGGAGTGGTTTGTCTCTCCATGAATTCTTTAACATTTTTTGTCTCACATTTCATGTTTAGTAGCATCAGAAGTTCAGTGTCTGTGTTATTTGGCATGTCTTGCGTAGTTTTCTTTGCAATGCTTCTTGCTATACTAGCAGCCTGTTTTCCATTCTTAGGTCAGATTTCATGACCTGCCTCATTAGAGGGTAATCTTGATGACTGACTACATACTTTTCCATTCCAACTATTGCATTGTGTCAGGAGTCTTCAATTTGTTGCCTCTTCCTTCTTCCTTATGTGACATATAAAGTCTATGTACATCAGCTCGAGGGTGGGTGACATGATGCATTGTTTGCAGTTTTCTGGTTTTTCGATCCATGATTAGAATTTCTTGCTCAGTCCAATCCACTAGTCTGGAACTGTACTCGACTACAGGACAAGTCTCATTCTTCTGTAATTCTTCTTGTGAATTCTCTTGATTGTAATTCCTGTTATTTTAATTCTCCATTTGATTTTTGTTTGTTATTTTGTGAAATAGTCACACCAAATATCACTCGAAGTCCAGTGATAACTGGAAGAATTGTTTCTTGCTGCACAAGTCGTGAATTTATCAGCTATCACAACACTTCTTATAATATTACTTACAATAATTGTATTAAAAAATGAAATAAAAACAATGTCAGAAAGATTTAGGGAGGAAAGAGGGTCTCACAAACAGTCAGTTGTGTGTTGTAACATTTAAGACAAACAACAAAACACACTTCTTCAAGCACACTATTCTCTCACTGGCCAACATGTTTTCTAGTCCACTGCACACCTTACTTAGGCAAGCTAGTACTAATACAAGAGCAGGAAGTTTTAAGCATATTGCTGCTCAGTGGATAAAAATAGTCTTTGAGAACAATAATTCACCATCTATTGTCTTGGTATTGTTTCTTTTTATATATATTATTTTAATTTAATAATCTTGAAGGTCTCCGAGATTGTATTTTAAAATTTGAGCAACTGAAGCAAGATAAAAAGTTTAAGGTGTTTTTTCTTTTTATAGTTTATGTATGTGCTGCCAAAAAAAAATTGTTTGGATAGAATGTCTCCCGTAACAGTAAAAGAGTTCAAATGTAAACACATAAACACACATTTATTTTTTCCCCCTTCTGAAAACAGGATATGGAAGCAGAGCCAGCAGTTACTGATGCTTCACCACAGACCGGCACTTCTCCTCAACAGCAGCAACAGCAGCAGCATAGGCAACAACCTGACCATGTCTCCCAACACAAGGTGGAGCCTCAGCTTCAACAGCAGCAAGTTCAACAACCGCCTCAGCCAACCCAGCAGCCTCAACCTCCACAGCAACAGCAACCTCAGACGCTGCCACAGAGTCAACCTACTGCTGGAACTTCCCAGCAGTTGACTCAAGCCTTAGCACCATCTGCCCCCCAGCAGGGCCAGGTAATGATAATTTTGTCTTTGTGTTTATTACCGAGTTTACGTTTTGAATTTTATTATTGAATAAGGTTGTTTCAGTGACGCAAAAATGTAATGCTTGTCAGCCTAATTATTGAAGAATTATATACAGTAATTTTATGTCCTTAACAGAAGTGGAATTTATTCTTCTTCGGTTGTATCAGGTTAAAGAATCATTTGATAGAAAATAGTACAAATCAAGGAAGAGAAGAATTTGATAAACCTATTAAAACTTTAATTAAGCAGTAACATTTTTCCTTTGTTTCATTATATTTTTTAGTACTTAATTCAAGTATTTATTTTTGTTTAAGTGTTAGTCAGTTACCAGCAGCACATCAGTTCAGGTTTTGTCAGAGGAGAGGTTAGGATTAGGAACTACAGTTGTGGGAAATGCTGTTAGAAATTTGCTGATCTGGATAAATTTGTATAAAGAAGCTTCAATTGTTTTTTATTTTGCTACTTTGTGAACATGGTGAAAACACCTGATATAATTCCTTTGACCCCACCTGTTGACAGCAGGCTGTGGCAATGGTCCTCCCCCGTGTGGAGCAGCAAGGAACTGTTCCTCCATTGTCTGGCCAGGGACAGCAAGTGGAACAGGCAGCGGCTGCTCCGAGTAGCCAGGCTTCCAGCAGTAGCAACACTGTGACCACTTCCCAAGCAGGTGTTGGTGGTAAACGGGCACGTGAAGCAGAAAGTGAAGGTGTTGATGAGGATAGCAAGGCACAGGTATATGGTTTAAACAATTTCTCTCTCTCTCTCTCTCTCTCTTTCTCTCTCTCTCTCTCTGCCTCTCTCTTTCTCTGCCTCTCTCTCTCTCTCTGCCTCTCTCTCTCTCTCTCTCTGCCTCTCTCTCTCTCTCTCTCTCTGCCTCTCTCTCTCTCTCTCTCTCTCTCTCTGCCTCTCTCTCTCTCTCTTGCTTTGTCTCTCTCACCCCAATTCACATTTTTTTTGCAGAATATATTGTACTTGAAAAATCGCATTTTCGTGTGATTGAGTTGGGAACTGATAACTTGTACCTCTCTGTTCCTGTGTTTTGGGGTAATGTTGGAGATAATGGCAAGTTTATAAATTCAGTTTGGTTTTGCTGAAAAAAAGTTATATTTTTTTCGGCCCTTGTGTGTCTTGGATGTAAAATCCATACTTCTCTGAATGAAAATTTTTTTATTTCCACATCATGTATAACACAGATTTGGACTTGGCAGGCATCAAACCGAGAATCCACACTGCCTTGATCATAGAATAATATAATCCTGGCAATGATTTTTATACAGTTTCACATTGTTTTCACTTGACATAGTGCCATTTGTTTGAGATTCTCCCTTTACCGGTTCGTTAAATGAATTCAGTTCGTCTGTATCGGCTGGCAGATTCAGTGTTTGCTGAGAACACATGCACAAATATAATTAGGTGTTATAGATACATAAGGTGTTTTTATTGTTTTTGCATCTTATTCTTGTGGCAACAATTACCAGTTTCTTGACGAGGAGAGACAATGTAAAAATGTAAATTCTAACTGACTGACATCTGTGAATAAGACAACCCTGCATTTTTCGAATGAGATATGTAGGAAAAATCCTCATCTCACAATTGGGTAAATACGCTAATTATTAGAGATTAGAAAAGTATGTTGTGAAAATAAACAACTTATTTCATATTAAAATTAAGTTTCATGGATGTTAATCTTAGTCATCTTTATAACTGTTCACATTCTCATTGTATTGCTACTAGCCTAAAGAATACTCTGGCAGAGGCTCTTTATGCATTGGGATATTTACAATTCTTTTGTAATGTTTAGTGTCTTGATACTGCGTAAATGATTGTGTAGGATGTTTTCAGTTTAATTAGATGACAATGAATTTTGTTGGCGCTAATCTCCTTGGTTTTCCTTCATGAGAACTTGATCAAATACACTTTCCCCAAACGCAGCTTATCTTTCTTTTTCTGACCTTTTCTTACTACCTTTCAGTTACAATGACTTCCACAAAAATCCTCTTTAAGTTTGAAGACTGGGCCCTGTGTCCCTTTTCTGAATAATGTCTGTCCCAATAATATTAATTTACCAAAAAGCAACTATTTATATTTTACAGGGTAAAAGATCTCGATTAGCTGGACAGCAGGACATGTTTCCAGCATCTTCTGATTCAGTCCTTGAAGTTGAATATCAGGTCCCAACATCATCCCAACGAGACCAGGAAGATGAAATGGTTGATTCAGAGGAAGATGAAGAAGGCATTGCTGATGAAGGGGTAAGTAAATTTGTCTTTTTAAACAAATTGAAAACTTTTTTTCAAACATTTGAACTTTCTTTATTCGTATTATTTCCTGGAAAGTACAGTAAAACTTCACTTACACGTTTTTCAGAGGACTGAAAGGAAAAAATGTATAAGTGAGAAAAATGCGTAACTGAAATTGAATAATAGGAGCTAAACTGAAATTCAATATTTTTACGTTGGCTCACACCACTCTTGGACATGTTTGCAGAAACTCCTACCAATGTTAACTTTAAATGATTCGATTCGATTTGTTTAGTCGAAGTGCAGTGGGTGGCCAAATTATTATACTCTAATGGTTTTTGAGGTAATTTTAATGTTTATTCGTAAATGTGTTGACGGATTTTATATGAAACATGTTTAGTGGTTTATTTTATTGATTCATAGTGCATTTAAGGAAGGAATACAATAAAAAATTATGCTTTAATATTTCAATAAATTATTTACAACTTTGGGAATAAATTTTTCAGTATTTTGTAAACACTCCCTTAGCTTTCTGTTGAGCTTTGATGCGTATTGTCATGCTTGTGATGCATTTTATGGCTTTTTCGGTCAATGAAGGATAATTTTACTAAACCGTAGTAATTTTCATGATAAGTTCTTTCTTAGTTATAATTTTATCCTTTGATATTTATTTTTTGAATATCTCTCACACATTCTCTATTGGATTCGTATCCGGCAAATTCCCAGGCCAGACTAGTATTTTTGTGTTTCTAGAGAAAATCTGTAATTTTTAGTGCTTTGTGACAAGAAGCTGAACTGTACATGAATACAAAGTCATTAGAGAACTTTCTTATCACCTGAGGAAAGAGATTTTTTCTGTAGCACCTTCATGTATTGGCTCTGACGCATGGTGCTTTGCTCAAAGAAGAGCCTTCCTGTGCCATGGCAGCTAATAACCAACCATACCAGAATAGAAAGCGGATGTTGTATTCGTTCCACAATGCAGTTCTTATTGTACTTCTCATTACGCCTGCATCAAATGAACTGTATCATGTCTTGCAAGATCAGGATTGACATCTAGTCTGAGAAGCAAATCTGCACAATAATAACTTTAAAAGTTTTTGTCCTCATTGGCTGTTTTAATTTTTTAAACACATTACAAACTTTGTTCCAATCTTCATAGGTGCAATTCCATTACTTTTTTTAAAAATAATTTAACCTCTTTTCACCATTGCGGGTGTGAGTTGGGGTTTTCTTGCAAGTCGTCGACACTTGAGATCCATTTCTACAAACGTTCTTCTAAGAGTTTGCTCAGATAGATGCACACCAGTGTCTTTATGAATCATGTTGACAAATTATTGGGATTTCCAACAGTTTTCTTTTGCAATGCGACGAATTTTCACGTTAAGTTGTTCATGAAGTAAATTTTGTGCTTCCTAAATGGACATTCAACTGAAGCTTTCTTTAGATATTTCAAACTGTTGACTGCCCAAACTCCTTTACAATTAGCAATTTCTCTTTAAATGTACTTACAATGATGAATCAATACAGCAATTCGTCCTTTTTTTCGTGGTGTGTGATCAAAACATTTACCCATGACCACTGAAACAATTTGTATAGGTTCATATACATTTAGAGCATGATCTTGACATTAAAATATCAAATAATACATTAAATCTTTCAGTAAATTTGGAAATTACATTCTCTGTGGTATGATTGAATGAAACACTCATGCTTACCTGAATAACAATACTGTTGAGAACAAATATTTCAAAATAACTTCACTTAGAAATCATGTGTCACGTGAACACACTATGTAAAAAATGGTCACGGAAGTCTATATGGCTGATTGACCAGTGTGGCCCACATCAAAAATATTAATAAATGCATATATTTACTAAATAACAGTCAATAGTTAAAATATTGATTCAATTAAACAGCAAAATTACAAAAATAATGAAATTTTGATCTTGAGTATAATAATTCGGCCACCTACTGTAGAGAAAAAAATTGAATGTGATGTGGGGGTGAAGTTTCACCTGCACACGTTTTCTTGAGCTCCATAATCTCTTTCTATAATTTGAACTAGAAGTAGTTGAATGATGAGTGAAAGCTTCAGAAAAGAAATGAAGTTAGCAATTTTTTAAAACTTTTTTGCTCACAAAATTCTAACATATCGCCAGCTCTACTCCTGCAATTAGCAAAAGGTGAGCTCAACAAAATGTGTGTGTAGTGAAGCTGTATTTATGTCCAGAAGCAAAACAAGGGGCCATCTCAGCATTTGCTCAATGCATCAGAGAAACTTGACAAAAAACCGATTGTGAAGAAAGTTGAAGTACCTTACTTGTAACTTAGAAGAATTGCTGGTTAGGGAGATGCATGCCTGGATGAAACCACTTTAATATTTGCACTGTATGCAGCCAGTTCTTTAATGTCTTTATGAAAATTTAATTCCCTTGAGTTTCAATATTTCCTTTCGGGCCTGTGTCACACAAGCATTGCATGGACACATGTCACCTATAGTTGATAACGTCAGCTGCGTTGATGTTTACACATGTAACATAACATGCATTACAGATTAACTACACTATACGTTTGTGCTACACGGCACACGAGAGCTCTTGATGTCAAGTGTTGCTGCGAATATGCAACACCTAGTGGGCATCATGCGTTCGAATGTAGAAAACATACCTTATCTTGACTTAGATTGCAGCTTAAGCATCTAGGTAGAGCTGTTGGCACAACACATATCGCCAAGAGTGCTCATTTGCATAAGATACAGTGTTAATTTATGACGCACATTAAGTGACTTATTTGCGCAGGCATCAATGCAGCTGATACCATCAGCATTAGATGACGCGTGTCAATGCATCGCTCGTATGACATGGGTCTAAATGCGTCGAATTTTTATCGTAAAATCAAGGGCTCCCAGAGAAAATTAGGGTCAGATATATATATATATATATATATATTTTTTGAAGGAAATTTCAAAAAAAGAAAAGAAAGAAATTTGTAAACAGAATTCGCTTCTTCATGCCTCAGAAATAACTTGTAGTGTTAAATTTGGATTAGAGATGAATATATTTTTACTTTCCCATACACGGAGTGATATACGTAGTATAGGGAAAGTTAGGTAATGCTGCGTGAAAAAATGGCGAATTTTCGGCGGAAAAGAATTAATTGCCGGGCCGTGAAAACGAAAAAGTTGATAAAACCAGTTGCTAAATTAAGGGGAAAAAAACCCTAACACGTAGTGTAGCCAGAAACCCTGTTTTCTAGGTCCTTGATACCGAAAAACCAATTGAAAGAAAAACGTCCGTCTGTGAACACTGTTAGCGCCTAAACCATACGTACGATTTCTTCCAAAATGGATATTCCCCGGTCAATCTAGTTCTAGTTGAAGCTTTGAGATTTTGAAAAAGATTCTTCAAAATTTGGGGGTACTTTATATGAAGGCCTCCGGGGATTTTCAAAATTTTCTCAAAAAAGGCTCGAAATTTTTTCTTTAAATTTCTTGTATGAATAGAGTAAAATACACTTATTAACATGGAATAGGTCTGATTTTCATGGATAACTCTGAATTTTCGAAAATTGTGAAAGTTTGAATTTTTTTCGGCGTCTTTCTTCAACTACAAAATTGAAGATAGACATGTTTTCTTCAAATAAAATTTGTTCTGCATATTGAGTTCTTTCATAAAGGTCATGTAAATGTTTTTCAAAATTTTAGTAGTTTTCGTGCAATATTGCGTGCATTATATGCAATTTTAAAAATTACAAAAACAAGATTTTCTCAAAAACGGCTCCAAATTTTTTCTTTCAACTTTTGGTAGGGATAGTGGTAAATGTACTCTTATCAGATGACATGTTGGTCTATCGGTTGTTTTTTTTCAAAAATTACAAAAATGTAAATATTTTCATGTTTCTCACGTTGGTAATATTTACATTAGCAGTGATTTTCTCACATTATTATATTTACGAGTACATGTGCTTTAAATAATGTCAAGTAAAGTTTCTCGAAAACAACCGTTTTCTGTGAAAAGTAGCTCAAAATTTCGCATTTTCAGAAACGCTCAAACGCCATTTTCTCATATATGGCTGCAAATTTTTTCTTGAAACTTTTGTCATGGATAGTGCCAATTACACTCTTTAGGATGGCGTAAAGTTTATTTCCAGTTTTTTTTGTTTTTTCAAAAATTACATAATTGTAATTTTTTTGAAAGATCTCTCACATCTTTAACATGCACATCACCAGCAATTTGTAAACATTATATTTGTGAGTGTAAGTGCTTCAAATAAAGAATTTTGAAAACTCAAACATTTTCTGTTAAAATTTTTGCTCATTTTTAGTAGCACTAAAACGCCATTTTCTCTTAAACGACACATAATTTTTTAAAAGAAAATTGCCATTTATGACTAGGTTTTTGTGTTCTTTAATATACTAAAATTAATGTTTCCGTTCTACCAATAGGAAACCGTAAAATTAAGAAAATGACAAAAAATGTATTTTGGGCGGTGATAGATGACAGCTGGCAAGAAAGAGTTTGTGGCAATTCCAAATAGCTAGCAAAGACCCAAGGAAATAGAAAACTAATATGGGAAAGTCTGTGCCATTGTGTAGGACCACTAGTTTATTTCTTTTGAAATAAAAATATTTCAGGCGCCCAATTTGTCGGAGCCTGCACCCCTTCCCCCTTCCGGTCACCCCTATCCTTTCATCGAGTGCTTTTTGTCCAAAATGGAGAGTTCAATCCAGTTTAAATGCTGTGTGTAGTGATAAAATAAAACAACTTAAATATTGGATTCAACACAAGAATTCCTTGTGCACTCCTATGATAACGAAAATGTTCTCACTTACTGCTCACCTATGTCGTTAATATTTGGACGTTATATGGTCTTAATGGGATGTTCATTATAAATGTATCACTGGGAAAAGCATATAAACATAAAATACATATGTGAAATAATTTAGCATGGGAAGTACAGGAATTTATCCAGGACTTCCAAAACAAATTGTGTAAAAGTGAAAAATGTATTCGTTCAAAACGTATAAACAGAGTTTTACTATAATAAATAATTGTGCATTTGAGTTTGAAGACTAACAAGCAGACATTTAATTGAGTTCACACCATTGCATTTTCCAGAAAAAGCTATGTAATTTTGCAAATTAACACCATGTTCATGAGGTACAGCCCCTTAAAAGTGCCAAATTTATACCATTAACAGTATTGAACATAGGAAGATTGTCACTTTGTCACCCGTGAGGATGTATTTTTCCTGGTGCATCCTTCACTGCTGCTATCACTGCTGTGGCCTTGCCTTGCCTTTGCCTTGCCTTTGCCTTGCCTTGCCTTTGCCTTGCCTTTGCCTTGCCTTGCCTTGCCGTGCCGTGCCGTGCCGTGCCGTGCCGTGCCGTGCCGTGCCGTGCCGTGCCGTGCCGTGCCGTGCCGTGCCGTGCCGTGCCGTGCCGTGCCGCTTTTGGCCCTTCCCACTACCCCCTGCACTAAGGATTTTGTCAAAAGAGAGTATTTGAGTGAGCAATTATTAATATTGTGACACTATTGCACTTGGCATGACTTGATACAGTTCTTTAATGTTGTAATTTTGTTTCGTGTTGTTCTTTAAAGTTTGAATTATTTACATACAACAGTAAGTTACAATAAGATATTTTGTAAACAGATGTGTAGATAGCATTTTCTAGCAGTGAGACAATATCATAATACTACGTTATCTTATGTCTTAACAATTCCTCTCTCCAATATTTGAAGCATCCTATCGTTACAAATAGGTACTAGCCCAATTCTCACCGAGAAGCAGAATATTTGAAAAATACAATCAACTTTTATTTTAGAAACTTTTAGTCAATATGTGATAGATGTAAGAAATTAATCTATTATTGACTGTAGGTAGTGTACTAAAGTTTTGTTGCAAGTGATGCCAAGTACCACTTTTGAATCTCATTTTCAGTGGAACAAATTTTGTTTGATTTCTGGCCATTAAGTTTAATCAGGCTCTCACAAGTAGCTCGTAGGTCCACATGCTCACTTTCCATGACACAACCCCAGGTTTGATTCCTAGTCGGGCAAGGTTATAGTGTGTGTTTTCCTTGCAATGTTCCAGCATATGTTGCTTTTTGACGATGAGAAAGCTCATTTCTAGGTTGAGAAGACAAGAATATGGCTTAAGTGCTTACTACATGTATCCCTTAACCCTATGGCCGCAAGGCCAGGACACTGCTGGTAGGCCCAGGCTTTGACAGAGGCTGTAGCGCCGTTGTACATACATACGTATAAGTTTAATCAGAGTGGGCAGCGAACCTGGAGTCCTTGAAAATCAGTATGTTTTGTTATTTTCAGATTTATCCCCAACTTTAAGCACATTCACTTACGGCATCGAATTCAGTAAATTGCATCATTCAACATGGTACATGATTATGGCAATTGATGAAATAGAAATACATGAAAAATGCCACATGTACACTTTAGGATTGCAAAGTTCTTGACTCACACATCACGACTTTAATCAGTCAGTCACATATGTAAGTGCGACTTGGGTAGAGTAGGTTGCACCACAAAGCACGTATATGGTTGTTTACATGTAGCATAAGTACGGACGAGATATTCACAGAATGAACATCGGGCCTCTTATTTGATGACATCAGCAGTACCACTTTGCTATTTTTTCAATTGAAACCACCACATTATCATCACAGCCTATTAACACAGTCCCGCAGCTCTGTACTTTTACCTGATGCTGAAAATCGGCATCACTAGTGCCCCAAGTGGTGAGTAAGCTGACACTACTCGAACTTACTGGCTCTTGAAAGCTAGAGCGAGAATTTGACGTCATAATTCAATTACATTGTAAACCTAAACTATATTTTACTCAATTTTTCTCATTTACATTTATTCACAAAAATATATCTAAATTGAGAAAGAACATTTAACATTATTTTTAAATTTCTCCTAAGATTGCCACAGTGATATTTGACACTTCACATGTCAGAAAGCATTCTTGTCTCTTTCTTGGTTCTATATACATCAGAATGTGGAAATTATGTAAACATTTGGGTTTTCTGCAGGAGGAAACAGTTTCTGCAATGTACAAATTAAGAAGAGATGGGTTTATATGTGAAACCGAACAGTCATATGTAACAGCCACAAAAAAAATACTATTAAGACATGCAACCTGCACATAAAGCAAACTACGTTCGAAAAACACCAGACTTACAATGGCTTCCTGGCTGCTTGGAGGTGTGAGTGGCATGCTAGATCCAAAAATTTGCTCCACGCTGTGTGACTGTGTTATCACGTTCATGATTCTTTGGAAATTTTTTCTTATTTGGTAGAAGAGTGCAGTTAAAGCTGGGTCATTCCATGCAAAAAAGTAGGAAATCTGACACTACATCTCAGAATTTAAAAATATTTTGCCACCTTACTTATCATGATACCTGCATGAACCAGGTACACTATTTTTGCCTCATCAGCCATTGTTTAGCAACAATGGGCACTTGAAATATTAATTTAGCAGTCTAGACATTCTGTTATGATTTTTTTCCGATGATATGCAAACAAGCAAAAAATATGAAAGGGACACTATTTGTAGAAGAAATGTAAAGGATAGTTTTACACTAAAGATATTTTTTTCACCGTGAGTCTTTAACAATTAGGAAGTAAACAAATTCTAAAAAATGCAATCAATGGAAATGTAATATTTTTAAATTCTTGAATTTTGGAAGAAAAATTGCTGAAACTACTTTCAAGCTACTTTGTAAATTTCATCATGGAATCTTGAATGGTTTTAAAATTATGAATAAAAGTATTTTATCAGTGCTACGTAAACGAACTCATCTTAGATGCTAGAGTCGCCGCGCCCCAGCCCTCTTCGTCAGCACTCGGCGTTACCTTTTTCCTCCGCGGCATGATGCTGGATTTCGCAAAACTACTTTTCAAGGTGTTAATTTTGCTGTACGAGCTACATGAAGAGATACTCCAAATTCGTGTGTGTGTGTTTTTGTTTTGTTTTTTCCCCTTCCCTTTCTTTTTTCCCTCCATCTTTTTGGTAAACACGTTAAAATCATATATTTCCCATTAGCTGTTTTCACATTTGAAAATTTTTCTTTGAATTGTGTCAACATTTCTTCTCCTTCATTGCTTTCTGTACTCGCATGAAATAATTCAGAAACTGCTTTATTTACGGCACTCCTCTTTCTCCTTGCGTACTCTGGTGATTGACCCAGAGGATTCAAAATGTGTTCATTACTGATAGTGGCTTCGTCTGCAACTCCTGGCGCTACGTACTCCTCTTCACTTGACGTTTTCACTTCACTGTCTGTTTCAGTTGAGTCACTAAAATCTGCATTGGGCATTTTGGATATTTTGTGACGACACAGATCGCATATTGCTTCTCCTACCACTCAGTTTGATATTTTCTTCCGCATCGCCTCTGTTTTCTTTCTCTTACCCACCTTCTCAAGTCCGAATGGATTGCAGTAAAGCCTGTTAAACGTATTCACAATCTTCGACATTTTCTTTCACGATGTATCATTGAACAGTAACATGCGAAAACTAAGCCTGTAAACTGGTGTCAGGATTCCTTCGAAGGCATCGATGGATATCCCTAGGGAATGAACTTGGCGGTACCTGCCTACGACTTGGCCTCACCCCTCGCTGGGCAAGGGCACGCGACTTTCAACCTTAAGAGCAAAGTGCGCGTATACTTTTTATTTAATAACTTATGCATTTTTTAAGATTCCATCGCGACAGTTTGCAGAATGGTTATTTATTGGTTCTTCTTGCAGTGTGTAAAATTTGAAAGAAAAGAAAATATTACTTTTGAAGAAAAATGTATTTGTTTAATTCATTAGCATTTTTTATTATAAACAAATATCTCAATTCTTAATATATTATCAACTGCTTAAAACATGGTCATTTATCTTCAGAATAGTGTTTCCGTTTTTAAAGTTTTATTCATTTTATGAACGTCATAATTATTGTCACTATTGAGTATATTGTGTCATCGTCCATGTTCAAACCGTAATTGTTGCTAAACTGCTAAAGATATTAATTCCATAAATTGTCTTTTAACTGTTCATCATTAGTAGATTAATGTAATAAAATATGAAAAAAAATTGAGACTCACTGTCGGAAAACCTGAAATTTTGCATGGGATGACCCAGCTATCTTTGCTTACATCCTATCTGGAGATTGGGTGACAGGGAGCTTGAAGAAAATGAACATGTAGACATCTTGATGAGATTGCATGCCGGATACGAGTACCCCCTAATCTCAGACCCAGATTTGGGAGGTAGTGATACAACTGGTTCCTCTATAAAATTATCTAAAGAATTTTTGAGAGCAAAATGACGATTCTAGCAACACACTTTATTCAATTTCAATAAAATTATTTTTCAAAAAGGTTCAAACAGCATGTAGATATCAGATAAGTAGTTCTCTGTTCTGATTCTCTCAGTTCCCTTCAGGCTGTCTCCCGGCCTTCGTCAGACTACCTGACAAAATCAGTTCAAAACCTGATTCATAGTCTCATGTCCCGCAACTATGACCTGGTTCTTAGTTGGGTTCCAGGCCATGTGGGAATCACAGGGAATGAGCTGGCCGACCTGGCGGCGAAGTCTGCTACTCGTAATACTCGTATCGACGTTCCTGCTGTGCCATTGTCCGATGTTAAGGCTTACTTGAAACGATCTCTGTTTAGAGCGTGGCAAACAGAGTGGCACAATACCAATTTTAAACTAAGTGGGATAAAGAATTCTGTAATTCCCTGGCGTTCCTCATCTCGCTCCTCTAGGCGTGAGGAAGTAATTTTAACTCGTCTTCGAATTGGACACTGCCATTTTTCCCACGGTTTCCTCCTTCGAGGAGAAACTCCTCCCGTATGTGACTCATGCGGGACGGCTCTGTCTGTGGAACACGTCCTCCTGAACTGCAGGAAATATTTAGGCAACCGACGAAGACATGGCCTGGGCAACTCGCTAAGGGAGGTGCTCGGGGATGACGATTCCGCGCTCTCAAAAGTTTTTTGCTTCTTGAGGGAAAGCGGAATATATAATCTTATTTGAGAGAATAGAATAGTGTTTTACTTTTTGTTGTTTTATTTTTGGCCCCTTTACAGCCAACTTTTAGTTCTACTATGAATTTTACGTGTTTGTTATATATTCTTTCTGTCCTACTACTTGAATACTCGAGGTAGAATTCAAGTCTCTCCTTATGTATATGATTTTAATTAGAGGGTAGGCTCCATCTGTAACACATACTGAACCTATTCCCTTTTTTAAAATACTTCGACATGGGCGCCAATGACCTTGGCAGTTGAAGCGCCCTCTAAACCTTAATCAATCAATCAATCAATCAGATAATGATACCGCACAAGTTTCTTTCATGCAATGTTATATTATCTACAAAGACAATAATTGTTTTTAATTATTATTATTTTAGGATTTTAATAAATTTGACAACTTTTCTCACTAAAATGACATTCTTTTACTTGCAACTGTCTCTGGTACAAACCTTTGTCTTTGTACATCTCAAACTAGGCACTTACTGATTAAGAAAAGTTTCTTGTCATTACTACAATGTGAAGTTTGAACTCCATGTTTAAACTCCAACTGGCACAGAACCAAAATTTGTGAGTTATTGAGGACTGTAATTGAGTAAAATTGCTATTTTCAGGGGCTGTATCTATCAAAAGCAGTCTCCATGTGTTGTAAAATTTTGCAAAATGGCTTAGTTTTTTTAGAGAATGAACTATTTGACACATGAATGTTTGTATGCAAACTTAATAATCTTGAAAAATTCCCATTTTGTGGCAATTTTGTAATACATTATATTTGTAAAAAGTAATGTATTATTGTTATTTATTTTTATGAAGACATGCTTAAAGTTTAAAAAATGTTTCTAATTCCAGATTTTCAGGTGTGTTCCACAGTGCTTGTTCTTTTGTAGTTTTTTTTATAAATTAGACTTTTTCAACTATACATTTGACCACATTTCTTCCCTAACTTCAATGCAAGTCCTTATTGTTATGTTTAATCAGAAAATTCTTGTTCAGTATACTTAAGAATGATCTGTAATTAAGTGTGTGTAAGTTTTTTGTTTTTGTTAAGTTAGATGTTAATTTTGCTTTCAAAATTCCTGCTAGGTAATTGAAGAACCAGATGCTGGCCATGAATTTGAAGACGATGATAATGAAGATGGGTACGCAGTACAAGGATATAGGGATGAGCAGGTGAGCAAGCTTTTGTGTGCATATGTAGTTTCTGTTAAGTCTGGTGGCATTTAATCCTGATGAATTATTCCAGATTCTTTACCTTAATACCTTAGCCTACACTTTCCTTTCTAAGTAGGAGACAAAAATTACAGGGTATGACTCAGTGTAATGAGTTAGGTGAAAGATATTACATGTAATTTGTCTTGAATGTTCATTGTCATGATGGCAAAACGTTATTGACAGAGCCACAATTTTGGCAAGTGTCAACCCAAATACTTACACCTATCCTTTGTCCTTGCCTACCAGACTGTTCATCGGAAGAGGAAAGGTCCAAGAGTAAAGCGAAGACATGAGAAGGTAATATAGTGTGAGGTTGGTTTGGATCTTCAAATTTGAATACCATTCATGGTTTAAATTTTTGGACTGTGCTCATTCAAAGTTTTCTTGATTTACAGGATTTGACTAGTTTTGAAGAGGTAGAAGGACCCGATATTGACGAAGAGAATCCTGCCGACCAGGAAAACAATGAAGCTGAAATCATGGGTAGGTGTAAAATGTATTTTGTAGGTGTAAATGTATTTTGTTCCTGCTCAGTGAGTATTATTTATATTTTAAAGCATGAATTAAAATACTTTATTTTAACAATAAAAAAAAGTGTTAATATAGATTTATTCAGTTCAAATTGTGTCAAGGCAAGTGTTGCTGTGGTCAGAGCATCTTTATGCAGAAAATCCCTGCTTTTTTGCTCCTGGCATTTTCATTTCTTGTCGGTCCCATCAGTTTTTGTGTATTCTTAATGTTACAAACCCTCTTTTACTAGTGGCCTTTTCCAACGGGGTAACCATCTCCTGTTTATCAGAAAATGCGTCTGTGAAAGAGGAAGTTGGTACTGCATTCGTTAGTGTTTTGTGGGAATATTTCTTCTTTGCTTCTTAAGTTTTGCTCATTTCTGCCAGTTTCTGCCCATTTCGAATTCACAGACGGGGCAGGAAAGACCTTCACACTGTATGCACTCCATGTGGAGTTGTTTTAGGAGTCTTCCCTCTGTGGTTGTAACCGTATTGTATATCCTGTAGTAAGGACAGTAGTGTTTGTGATCACTTCATATTGTAGTATGCTATTATGATGTAATTGCCAATTATAAATCTATAATGTTTTACCACCTGTCCTGAGGATGGAATAAAAATATTTGGAAACATCGGCAAATTGCTTTAATGTTGTAATTCACTGACCAAATTCTGTGATCTATGTTTCCCATTTCTACTTCATGGTCGTGAATCTACAAGGATATAAATTGTTGAGGAATGCTTCATGAGGAAGAAAAAGAATCCTCTCAATTCGCATCTAACAGCTTCCCTTATTTGAAAAATATACTGATGAAAAAGTATAATTCAGTAAAAATAAGTATTTTTTTTATCAAACATCATTTCATGGAAAAACAAGATTTTTTACTATACTGCAGCAATTCCAAGTAGAATTAAAGCAAAAATTTACTTTAGAAAAAAGTCCATCTTTTCTCTAGCACTAGGCAGCTAATCTAAATTAATCACTTGTATGTACTATCTGTGCAAATATAAAATGTGTATTTACATCTTCTTCTGATGATTCAAATCATCCTTCACAAGATCCAAAACCCTTCGCACTGTGGATTTGGATTGAAAATTTTTAAAACTCATCATCATCATCATCATCATAATCATATTTGTTTAAAAATCTTTCCTTTATCAAAACTTTCATTGTTTTCAAGATGACAAATACACTCCGAACAAGAATTCATCATTGTTATCAAAAAATTCGATTGCTACCCAGTACAGTACACTACACATCAATCGACTGCTTCTACTTTGAGGTCATTTCATGTTATCTACTGAATAACACTGCTGTATTAGGAATCATGACATAGGATATAGTGCTTACCATTCCGTGGATAAGCACTATTCTTACTTCGTACAAACGGGTTTTCCTGCAATCATGGAATAAAATTTATTTTGATTTTTTCTGAGCTTGTACAACTGGGCCTTATTCTTTGTTATTCTACAAGGATCAATGTAACCACTTTTCTAAACTACTTCTGTAGTCAACACAACTTTTAATGTAAAGATTAGTTCTTTTCCTAACATGTGACATTGTATTGGCACCTAAATTTCAATTAACAAGATATTGTAATTGAAGTAAGATATGAAGTAACGTAAGTTGAGGAATAAAATCTTCAAGTAATACTATATTTACCCACATAAAAGAAGACCTCCTAATTTTGAAGAGGCCTTCTGAAAATTTTAAGTGTTAATCCAATTCTGACTATTTAGTCAAAAAAAATTGCAAATTGATGAGAAAGTTGTCTTGGGGATGAGAATAGTTTAACTTACGCCTAAGCTAACACTATTTTCTTATTTATTAAAATCATCATAATAATGGTTTTGTCATTTCCCTCTTCATCTTTACTCGTGTATCATTGTTTCTTTTTTGACCCTCATCCCTTATACTGTGACATTCTCCAACTTTTAGACTTCTAAAAGTTTTGCACATTGAATTTAAGTTAGTCTTTCAAATGACACCTCCTAAGAAAATTACCTTCTTTGTCGTTGGCTTTTCTGCCTGTCTCACTCGTATTTGTGGCCTCAGATTCTTTAAGAGTTCCTTCACATTCTATAACCTTTTCCGCACCTTTGTCCCACTGAGTGGGCAACAGCATAATTTCCAGTTCCAGTCCTATGGCCCACCCAGTTACCCACACTCTTCTCAGTATCAGCCATTTGTCCCTCGGAGTGAATCAAAGCTCTATGGTTATCCATCTCATATGGCAATATCCAAGATTTATACTGGTTTACTTTTTTCTGTTGATTCGCTTTATGTAACTTTTAACATATCGTATTTTGTTGGCTTGTGAGCGGATGTTTCTTGGTGGAAATAGCTGTAGAGTCGACCTCAAAAGCATGTGTGTCTAACAGATAGCAAAATAAATTAAGATTTTATTACTGCTAGGAGTGATCTATCTAAATTAAATTATGAAGGTAATATTTTGTACGTAACCCGTTAATGCCCAAATTAATTCAAATTAATTTAGCCTAGCCCTCCCATATTGTCGTCACGTCTGTGGGCACAGTCATTGCAGCTTTCTCATAACATGTTTTTGCAACTTTTGGTGTTAATCTATTGTTGAGTTGCTGTTTTATAATACTAGAGCCACTACTACTATGAAGGTAATATTTTGTGTTTAAACTTATTTATTTTTACCCTTTATTACAACCTGCTCCTGTTCCTGCTCCGAACCACCATTTAATTGGAGAGCGCTGGGTGCCGCTGTGTTGACTACTCAAAGAGGGAATCAGCACGGAACGGTTAACATAATATAGTTGAAATTCACATCGTCAATATTTATGTGATCAAGTTGTCAACTACAAACTCGTACATCTTTGTTTTGGTGGGTAACATTGGAGATAGCAAGTTTCCAATTTTCGAAAGTTTTTGTTCATAAAATATTTGTTTATTATTCTCTTTGTGGTTGGATGCAGAATGCTTATTTATACTTCAAACAATGTGAATTTTTTTTAATATTTGTCTCGTGCAAAACGCAGTTTTTCACTTGCCGCCCAGCAAACCAAGAGGCTGCGTGGCCTCGTTGATCCTGTAACACACCGTGCATCAAAATTTCACTGAAGACTTTTATTCATTTCACTTGATACAATGCCATTTGCTTGAGATTCCCTCTTTCCTGTCCCATTAAAAAATATCTATCTGAATCGTCCAACAAATTCCAGTTTGATGCTGAGAATTTAACTGTGAATATAATTACAGCATGTAGGTATTAGATACTCATAATATTTTGATCGCCCTTGCAGCTTATCAATATTTACAAGTCTCATGTCATGAAAAGGCAATGTGAAAGTGTCTTTGAAGTGTAACCAATGAGGCTTAATTTGAGAATTTAAAACGACCCCCTATTTTTTGAATGTGATATTCAGGGAAAAAAACTTCATCTTATATTCAGGTAAATATGGTTAATAGAAGTATAATGCATATGCTCCTCTTCCACCCTCTGTGCAGCAGATAATATGTAAATGACAAATGTATCATTATGTCTGATTAGAATTAAAAAAATATTAGAATATTTTATTACACTGTAACCTGGGAAAGTTCGTGTTGTTAAGAATTATTGAGGTTAAGGCTATTATATGTAAAATACATTTAATTTCTTTTTAATAATTATTTCTTTGTAATAGTTTGTTTTTCGCAGTGTGAAAATACTATTTAATGTAGTTGTTTCATTACCACCATTGTATAGGGGCTAGCGTGGCTAGCTAGATCTCGAAGTCCAGATCCAGAGGTCTTGGGTTCAATTCCATGGTGATCCTGGGGAAATTTTCTCCTCAGAATTGAGTCTAGAACAGGGTGCACTCGGCCTCATGAGTGCAAATTGAAGAGCTACCAAAATGTGGCATCATCATCATCAGTGTAGTAAATCAAGATGGGGGTGAAAGGGAGTCATGGCATTGACCTGTGTTAGACCCTCTGGTGAACAGGAGGGGCATTCCACTCGATTGGCCTTGACTCTTCACGAGTTGTCGAGCCAAAGTTGCTGATTTGCTGCATTTGTAGTACACTATTGGACTCCTGTTCAAATTCTTAAATTATGAAGAACCTGTATATTGAATAGATTGTAATATTTTTTTGTGATAGTGGCTTCATGAAGCATGTGGTCATTCAGTTGATATTATTGTATTAATAATTCTTCTTAGAATACAGCTTAAACCATTTTCAAAATGAATGATATAAAATTGTATGGATCATTTCATTTATTCCCAATTTTTTGAAAATTGTGTACAAAGTAGAATGGATTAAATCATTGATTCTAAACTCACACATTCAAAAGTTGTGTATTAGCTAGTATCAACTTTTTATGCATTGCAAATAAAGAGAGCTTTCATAACATTGTAGTTGTATTTTGGCGCTATTTGTAAAGCTTTGTACCTAATTGTACTAACTTCTGACATTGGGCACGAGATAATATTATATTTCTTATTTATTGTTGCTCAATTAGATGACAGCAATGAAGTTCCAAATCAGTCTGGCACGGACAGTCCAGCAAGGCCAGCAGGAGAAACTATATCACGCCCACCCACTGCACCTCAGCAACATGCAGAAGCCAGTAGTAGTGGCACCAGCTCTAGTGGTGGAACAGAAGTAGGCAGTGCCTGTGCGACTGGTGTTGGCACCAGCCGGGTTGCTTCATCTGTGATGGGCTTTGGACGAGGTCCTGCTCGCAGTGTACCGCCCTTGTCCCGACAACAGCAGCAGAGCCAGCTTCTATTGGTAAGTGCTTTCCATTGTCACTGGTTTTGATGATCTAGAGCCAGGACTATGTATTGTTAGTGCCTTGTGCTCTACTAACTTTCCCATGTATCTGCTAACTTCCCCATTGTCTTGCAACTCAACTAAATCTGCCAGAGAAAAAGCTGGGATCCATACAGTATAGCCAGGGTTTGCAATGGTGCTTTTCAACTTGTCATGAGAATTAGTTGAAGTTCTTTGTGGTTTGGGATCTACAGTTTTATATTGTTTTGTTCTCGCTAAGAAACTTGAACTTTGACCTTAACAATAAGCTACCAAGGTGATAAAAACCTTGTGTATCTGTAATACCTATTTTATATTCATGGACATAAGACAACCACTGTGGATATGCCCGGCAATATTTTTTTGAATTCTTATGACAGAGTTGATGTCATAAACAGTAAATACTAAAATGAAATTTGAATTATTGTATGCTTGAAGAATAAAAATAATTTACTTACTCATATGTTTTCAGCTATTTACTTTTGGCAATGTAAAACAGATGACAGGCCTAGGCATATTTTTCTCTCACAAATTTTTGTTAGAAAGAATCATTGATTTTGTTTTACTGTGTTCAAAACTAATTGTTTACTGTTTTTGAACAGGGATATGAAGAATCAGGTGATGATAGCATAGTACCAAGTACACCCACATTATTTGTGCCAAGGCGATCAGATGGTTTCGGCGAAGCTGTAAGTTCCCCGCAAGTACCACAAACCAGGTTTACATTTTCTGATGCAAACCCACCAGCTACACGCACAGTGTCACAAGGAACATCGGAAAATATGGATGACAATCGCATGGATCTCAATCAGTTGGAAGAAGCTGGTACAGGTCGAAGTGTACCTACTACCCCACCTCAGGTCTCTCCCCAAGGTAAGTTGTTACATCACATGTAGCATAGCAGTAGATATTGCACCCTTTCATACAAGAAATTATAGAACTAGAGGTATGCTAATGCCAGAACATGCTGAAACATCATTTCAAAACTGCTCTTTGGTGGGCTGATGTACTGCTTTTTGAGATTTTGGAGTCTTCTCTAATATAGAATCAAATGGTCAGATACTATTGGAAAATTTATGAGTGTGCCCCTACATAGAGCCATTCTTAAATTTGTAATGAACTATTCTGAAATCATGAAGAGTTGGTAAAGAGTAGAGATGCAGATATCTTCTGTGTAGTCAGAGAAGTCCAGACTTCTATTTTCTATTTCAACAGAAGTTCCTATATGACAATACCAAATTTTATGTTGCACATTTTTGAATTTGAGGCATACTGATTGTAATTGTGTATTTTGGGATTATAATTTTTCCAATATTAGTAGTAGTAGTAGTAGTAGTAGTAGTAGTAGTAGTAGTAGTAGTAGTATTTTATTATTTCTCATGTTTTCCATGTTGAGAAAGTTGAATAATGCTCTAGGAAAGATTTTTCTTTTATTCTCTTATATGTAGAATATATTAATTTTCTTGAGTAGTATAGTAAAATTGAATGTTTTGCGGGAATTTGGATCATAAACCATCTTTCTGGGTACAGCTTCTGACCTGAACAGTTTGCAGGAGTGTACCAAATTGAACAGTCTGCAGAAGTTTACCAAATTTAATATGCTGATGATCTGGTTGATGTGGCCTTGCAAATTTGAAATTGATTGTATAATTGTTGGGGTACTTAACAAGAAGCCCCAAGGAAAATTTAAAAATTTTGGTGGAGGAAAGAATACTGTTTTTTTTTGACAGGAAAAACTTGAACTGCCAGGCCCTGGCAATGAATTGAATCAATCTTGTTACTTAAGTAGTAAATTACTTACTCTAACACATAGCTTAGTTGAAATCCAAATTTTGTGGGTCCTCAATGCCAAACAATTGATTCTTCAACTGTTCAGTTGATTTTCTCCAAAATTGATATTCATTGATTGTTATGAAAGAACTTTAGGTGCTGCCAGTTTGAAACGGATGTTTTGATTTGGGGGTACTTAATTTGAAACCTTGTTTACATTTTCAAAATTTTCTTGAAAAAGGGACACAATTTCTTTATTAAATGTTGCTCTCAGATAGCATAAAGAATGCTTAAAAGAATGGGGCTTAACTCATTTTCGGCAAAATCTCTGATTTTTCAAACATTTAAAAAATTCAAAATGTTTTTGGCATCTTCCTTCAATTACAATATTAAAGGTAGTGATGCTTTCTTAATAAAATCTGTTCTTGAAAGACTTCTTGAAATAAGTTTGAAAGGTGATTGATATCTTCTAGAATTGTCTAGGTCTCAAGGAAGTCTTTCTCTTTATTTATTTATTTATTTTGTGTACACTCGAGACTAAAATGAAACCGAAATTTAATACTTTAAGATAAAGCACACAATTCTGTTTCTGCATTCATCACAATGGGTGAACGGTTAGTATAATAAATACCATTTATTCCAGAAATGTCTTCCGAAGTTGGGCAGAGTGAAGGTGGTTCTGAAGAAGTCCTGCAGCAAAGTGAAGTGCAGCCTGAAGCCAGTGGTTCACAAACAACTGTACCTTCCATTACTGTAACAGAAGCTTCTGAGGAAGACACTGGAGATGCAGGGGAGGAAATGCCTCCTCCAGAGATGACTGGTAGTTCCCACCTTCTTCTTGTGTGCTCATATTGAAACTATTTTTCCATTTTCTTAAAATGTATTAATTTGTTCTTCTTTCGAGCTTGTCTCATTAGTTTTAACTTGGTTTGAAATATTCACTTCTGTCTTAGTTCAAATGCTGATGTGCGGAATTAAAATAGTTAAGTGTTGACCCAGCACTTCTAGTTCTCTTAACAAATTTTTTAAATAAAGTTGTGTACAATTTTTCAAAACTAGTGGTTTCTCTGTAATTTGGTCACAAACAGCTCCAAATTTTTTTCTTTAATTTTTTTCCCCCTATTAGAACAAAGTAAATTCATAAAAATGATTCAGATCCCATTTTAGGTGAAGTCTGCATTTTTGAAAATTGCAAAAATTCATAATTTTATCAGTGCCATCCTGCACTTAGTGTTATTTTTTCCCCTTTAATGAAATGTGTTCTTCAAAAAAAAATTTTGAAATAATGATAAGAGTATATGAAAACTTACATAAAATTGAAAATGCAAATGTTTAACTAACTTTTTAAAGAATCAAGAAGGTTATTTCATCTCCGAGGCTGGGAATATAGGGGTAACGTAAATGGTGTGCTAAACTTAAGTTCGAGTCCCAGCTTAAAACAATTCTTTGTCTGTTGAAAACACTAGGTTGAATTATATATTTCTTAGATGTTACAAATATTTTGAGAAAGTAGGTGCATCTGTAGCTCCACTAATTAAGATGTCTTGTTTTATCATGAAAAAACTGTGTAGATACTAACCTACATTACATTGAACAATGATCTTGAGCAAAAGCTGATTTGGGATATATCTGAAAGAACTGTGAGAACTGGTTATTTTCGTGAATATGTTGAAGGCTATTGAGATTATTCTATTTTGTAGAAGATCAAGAATTTTGTTACTTTTTCAAAAGAATATTTGTTTTACCTAAGAATTTTCACAATTGTAGCTTGTATGGTTCAACAATGAGAACATGTTTATTTCACTTGGAAATGAAAATGGAAAACTAACACTCTTGTATTAAATGTTGGTATAATTTTTATGCTTGCAAACACAATTTTACTTTATTTTTACATTGCATATATTTTGTTAAATAAAATCATTTATTTATTGACAACATTGCAATACCATTCTTCAGCAAGTCAGCAGCTCTGAGGATCCTGGAGGATATATCAATTCTAACCTCCTTGCATTGGATATTGTGCAGTTTTACTATTGCAAATAATGTACAATGGAAAATTACCATTCCACACCATAAAATCTACCAACCTTCTGACGTTAGTTTGATAATGCTGTTCACTGAATCAAGTTCATATAGTTCATAGTGAGATAGATGTAATGATTATATTGAAAGTTAAATTTTAATCATGATTATTTGAATATGGTTAGCTAGCTTGAACAAGTTCAGTGAAGACCACCCGTAGGTTGTCGTCTTGCTGGATGTTTAAATTGACCCTGAAAAGTCTCGAATGTTTCTCTATATAAATGTCTCCTTTTCATTCACTTGCTTTACTCTCCCTAACTGACCTGTAAATTTGATTACTTCCTTCAATGCTTTTATTTTTGGTAATGCTGCCATATTTTACATTAATTAATGCATTATTAAATTTCTCTCATATGTTGAGCCCTTTTGGATTTTCCTTATGAGATAAAGTGGCTGTATATATTTCATCTCATTAATTTGATTATCATTTCTTCTCCTTTATTACTTGATTATTTATTATTATTATTATTATTATTATTATTATTATTATTATTATTATTATTATTCTGAATGTGTGGATCTCTCCTTATTCTTAATGGCTTCATCATGTTGCAGAATATGATGAAAGCACTGAACAGCGAGACACATCAGCAGAACAGGAACAGGAAGAGAGTCTGGAATTAGCTGATGAGGGTGGGGATGGTAAGTCTTCATAACATCACACTGTGCACTTCAGCAGGCATGTGGCAATTGAGTGAATTCACCTTCTCCAGTAATCTGTCATTTTTGGTAGGATGCTCCGAATGTATGTTGTGCCTTTCCTAGCTACTGACCTTTAATGTACTTATTTTAATATCTCTGTTGTAAGAGATGAGAGAATCAAGTGGTGGTTGCTTCTTTGTAACACCATTTGCTTAATAAAACATTCAAAGAATGTAGTTGTTCTCTGTCTCCTGTTACCTCATATATTTTTTTTTAAATTTTGGTGCAAAATAAGAATTTTAAAGGATTACTTGGTTTTCACATTGTAGAAATTCGCTGTAGTAGAAAAACCATGACAATTTACCCATTGCAATGTTTATTATGTTTGTACACGTTAATGCTACTTTTAAAGTATGCCATTCCTGAAAATTCTCACACTAATAGCACACACCTTATTTGTGTAAATGTTAAGGTAACTGTGGGCAAAAAAAAAAAAAAAAAATGAAAGAAAGAAAGGAATGTGTAGCAGCCAAAATTCAAAAAAATCTTTTGAGATGTAATTTATATTACATTGTTTCATTCCCATTTCTTCTGTGAAAGCAATGTTTGTAGGGTTGTGTATTGCCAAGGAAAAGTGTTTTTCTGGCCTTGCAAATGAAATTCACTTTTTGTGTATTCATCATACTTGTGTACTTGCAATAGTTAGTGTAATTTGGGATTTTGCATGAAAAGATTGGTTGAAAAGTGTCATTTCTTCATTTTTCATGCAACTCAATCCTTTCTTTGTCTTGTGTATCTGTTTTTGATTTTTCTTTTTTCTCTTTTTCCCCCAAAATACTTTTAGTTTCATATTTAGTTGGATTTGCACATTTCTTTTTTTCTTTATTCATGAGTATTCAAATAGTTCTGATCTTTGTTTTATTTAATTTTTAGGTTGTTCACTTTCTTTTTATTATGCCTTATTTAGTTGGAGTTGTATTTTTAATTTCATGGGTTTAATGAGTTTGCAACTCCTAGTCTTTCATGCCTGCAAATACATTAATTTATACAATAGTTTCCAGTGTTCTTTTTTAAGTCTTTTTGTAAAATGGCTTTATTACTATTTATAAAGACAATCCAAAAGAAGTTTATAATCTACTTGCTCATAAACAGATATTTTAATAGAGAAAACATTTTCAAAACACAAAATCTTTGTATTTTATTTATATATCAGGATTTGTATAATAAAAAGCTGCTTGTTTTTAGCTCTATTGATTTATGTTACTTGCACATTTCAAATATCATGTGGAAGTAGTTTCATGAACACGTATTCATAAGAATGTCCATTCCAGTGTCAGTATCTGTGAATTATTCTTGCAGCAGATCTGCTATATTTTTACTGTTCTCTAGAGATATTTATTCATTATATATTTAGGGGAAAAAAGTTCCTCTTTGCTTTGGAGGAATAATATATTTTCTGAATTCTCAGAATTAGTCAAGTCATTGTTCCTGAATATATATGAAATGTATTCTGAAAAGAGATTTATGTGAGACTAAACAATTTATCGTTCTGTTTATAAGTCACTCTTATATTTGTGATTAAAGATGGTGATTAAATTTTGTATGTAAATAGTAGAAATTTCTGTGGAAGATGACAGATTATCAAAATTGAATTTAGCTGGAGAACTCGTGCATGTCTGCTGCTTCATCAGTGGTTATTTAAGAATTACTTGTGAGTTGACTCACTAGTAATTAATTGAAGTTAGTGTTTAAAATGTGAAATGGTGTGTATTATACTCCTTTGTTTTATAACTGCAAGAGGATTTAAATTTGTACCCTAATGTAGAGCTGCTTTTGTTATTTTCCATTATATTTGCTCAAGAATTGTTTATGGAGACATGATTTCTAAGGTGTTATCGTGAAAATTAAGTACAATACTTTTGTCATTTTAATGTAGCCTTAATTTAAAGATGGTCATTGTTAACATTTTCAATAATGTAAATTTTTCTTCAAGAAATTATAATTTTTGTAGACCCATAATTGCGTTATAATTCTGATTCCTCACTTAAAAATGTTTCAAATTTTCATAGAAGATAAAATCCAAGGAAGTTATTTTCACAAAACTGGCGGCTGTGCAAATTTACTGACTTACGGACAATAGAGTTAATTTTCACTTACAAAAATGACCGTATTTACATGAATATAAGACAACCTTTTTTTCCCAAAAATATCATTCGAAGAATGTGGGCTTGTTTTATATTCACAGATTAAGCCTAGGTGGTTAAATTTTTTTCTTCTTTTTTTTTTAAACGTTACGTTCCATGTCTTGAAACTTATAAATTTTGGCGTAACAATAAACTGTGGTGATAAAAGTATCACACATATCGATAATATTTATAATTAAAAACGTATTTGCATCGTTTTCTCATGACCACCTTGCATTCACTGTGAATTTTCTGGACAATTCAGACCAATGAAGGGATGGTTAAAAGAGGTTCTCAAACAAACGCCATTGCATCAAGTGAACTGCAACATGAAAACAAAAAAAATTCAATGCCAAGATTTTGTTGCATGATGTGTTGATCTGCAAGGCCACGCAGACTATCAGTTTGATGCTCAATGAGTGCGAATCTATGTTTTGCATGAGATGGAAATGAAAAAAAATTCACATTGATGTATGTATTCTACATCCATCCCCAGAAAAGGTGATAAAAATATTTCTTTAGCAAAAACTTTCTAAACTTGGAACTACCTCCCATGTTATCAGCAGAATGGAGATGTACAGCATGAGTTCTCTGTTCACAACTATATCACACAAAAATTAAACATTGCAAATTTTATGTTCACTCTGTTAAAGAAAGTGAAGTAAATACTAATGAATCAGAGACCATGAACAAGCAGAACAGGAAGAAAATGTGTTAACAGAAGAGAATTATACGGCATCTAATGAAAGACTAATGCAAATTAAACTTGCAGAACTTTAAGGGATGTCTAAAAAGTTGGAGGCTGCAGTGAGAGGACCAAAAAGAAAGAAGCATGAAATATGTGAAAATGAAGAAGGAAGTGAAAAAAAGAAAAATATGAAGAAAATAAGCTGTGATAGCTCAGTTGTAAATTTTATCATTCTCTTCAACAATACTATTTTCTAGTCAATAAGACAATTTGAAATTTATTTTCGACTAAATTGTAAAAATTAGTTAAGAATTCTAAGAACTTTCAGGAGTCATCTATAAAACTAGGGGGTCGTTTTATATTCAGAGTCGACTTATATTCGGGTAAGTTCGGGTAAATTGGAAAAGGATGTTATATGTAAGAAGAGAAAGGAGTACTTCTGGGATCGGCTGACTATTCAAGCATTTGGATAGAAACAATTTTCAGGAAAAATTTGTTCAATTTGAATTGACTCTCCAGTCTGCTTTTTTCAAATTGCAAATTGCAAGTTGTAGTTTGTAATTATTTTTTTTTCAATTGGGACATTAGCCTCTTATATGAAGGGTGATATGTAGAATGCTTCGGAAGCCATGGAGTAGTGAGTGGACTTGGGGGAGGAAATTTCTGAAGTATGAGTTGTATTTATTGAGACAGTTTCATGAGTGAAATATGTGAAAAATATTTACTTGATGTCAGTAATACTCTTTTTTTCAATATCAGTCTACAGAATCAATGTTAAGAGTATATAAACATGTTAAGATGGGAATGAAAATGCATCTAGGCCAACAAATTTTAGCTGTTACGTAAATAAAGTAAATATTAAACTAAACTTCAGTTAACAATTCATATTGTTCTAAGTTTTAGTCACCCTAATCAGGAATTGAACCCAATTCTGTGGTTTACGCACAATTACTTTCACACTCAAGCTGCAGTAATGGAAAAGGTTTCGAATTGTTTCATAGACTTCTGCATTGCTTATTTTGCTTATTATACTCATCACCATGCTGTCACCTTGTTGGAATAGCAATTATATTGGAAATATGTTCTAAACAGTAAATGTCTTACCATAATGTGACCTTGTTATGTCAGTGTTGCATATAGAAGTTAAAGAAACTAGGTGTACCTCGTGTCACTAAAACAAGAATCTTATAATTTACCAAACAAAATGGATCTATTCATTTTATTTTGAATTAACTTTTCTCAATGTGAGAATCTATTTGCAGATAATATCTTTCTTGTTTTATTTTTGTTAAAGTGAAAATATAATTAAGTATATTTTATTTTTATTTTATTTATTTATGCCAATCAGCTTGGTACAAGTCAATAACAATTCAGATATTACTTTCTAAAGCTGAAACTAAGTAACAATAATCATTATTAAGAAATAGAATTATCAATGCATAAAATTAAAATAAAGATTATGAAACTGTAACTGGATTAAAATACACGATTGATGAGCAATAATTATTGAATTAAATTGTGTTCAATAAGAAGGTCGTATGCCAGCCTGGTTATCTGAAATCGTTAAGGCTGAAGGGCCCCTAGCTGCTTTGGCTCGAAGGATTGCGGGTTCGAATCCAGCGTCAGGCATGGATGTTTGTATGTGTTTGTGTTCTTACGTGTTCTCCCTACAGTTTAAAAATCACAGTGGTCGCTATATGACCAAGATGTTAACCTTTGAAGAAGAAGAAGGAAAAAAATCTGGCGTTTTTTCGTGCAGCATTTAACTTTTCCATTTTAACTACTACATATGTTACTCCTCCATATATATGTACGTATACGGGAAAGAAAAAAGAAAAAGGAAAAGAGAGAGAGAGAGAAAGAAAAAAGATGGACGGACGTCTTATGAAGGAAGGATCATGTTTCCTATGTATTTGCCATTCCAACAATCTGACAAGGGCAGTAACAATTGAAACCTTTTTTACACTAAAGAATTATGTTAGATTTTCATGATTTACATAATTACATAATATTTAATTGAAACTACAGATGTTACGCATGTGCAATTTTTGACTACAAAAAAGCTGTTTATATATTCTTGGACCAACACAAGAACTGGAAATTTTATTGCAGATCTTGTTAATGATTTTGGCATGATTATTCATTGTGAAGAATATTTCAGAGAGGATGCTGTGGAGTTTTATAAATTTCTTCCTAGCTTGTTTGGCTCCCATGCATGTTTTTTGTAATTTGGTGCCTTTTCTGTGTCAATAACTCGATGGCCTTTAGTGATATCATTGCTGATATTGGCCACAACTGTTTATTGCCATTGGGGTACATTACTTACAACAACGGGATGTCCAGATTGTAAAGTGAATTCAGTAAAAGTCTACCGATAACCACATGCTAATTCGTCTCTGCTAAATGGATGAATACAAATTTCTTAAACTTTTGGTTTGTATTTCATAAATGGAATAGTCTCTCTGACCTTTGTGTTTTTTTGTTGTTTGAACTTCAGCAGTTGACATTCAGAGGGTAGTGACTGTCATAGTGTGTAAAAACACAATTTTTTTAACAAATTTTTATTTTTTAAACATTTTATTGAAGGATTAAAAGGTAAAGCAAAATTTGAACATTATGGGACTTAAAAATTTATATTTTCTAATTTTTATAACTAATTTCACAGAGATTTAGTCAATTGAAATTGTGATAAAAGAATTTTTTTTAAATAACATTTTCTAGAAATGAATTAAGCCAAATTGTACAAGATATTCTACAACCAATGTAAATCAATAATTAAAAAAAGTATATTTTTTTTACTTATGATTAGTTCAGCATTTATAATTTTATGTTCTGATCACTCATTTCATTTAAAACCTAATGTGTTTATGAATCTCTTAACATTTTACAAAGCTGGCTGGTGTGCATGTGAAAGAATATTATCCTTGTTGGGGGAAAAAAATATAGATAGATCACTGTAATTGGTTGAAAGATCACTGACCATGTCTTTTTCTACTTCAATAAAATCTCAAGTTTAACCTTCATTATTTTGATTTTGTTTAGTGTATTATGATCTCATTTGTTTATTACTTAAGTTCTGTAGTTCTCACAATAGAAAGTATGTCTGTGAATGATGATGTGACAAACCCAGCAGATTGCTAAAAGGTCAAGGATTGAATGAGAAACAGCCAGCTGAAGACAATTCAAAGTTTACACAGGGCCTTCCTGAACTGCTCATAGTTTTTTCCATCATTTTTACTTCCTTGCTACCGCAACCACAGTAGAGAGAAAGTTATGTAATGCACTGCGAATAAACGGCGAATTTTCGTCAGAAAAACTCTTATTACTGGGCCCTGGCAATGAGAAAGAGGATAAATCCCAATGCTAAATTTGGGGGGGGGGGATTCTCTAACATATGGTGTAGGTAGAATCCATGTTTCATGGGTCCTTAATTCTGAAAAATCGATTGACATCAAAATGTCTATCCATCTGTCTGTCTTTCTTGTCATTGAACAATGCTAGCAGCTAAACCATTCAGCTGATTTTCTCCAAAACTGATATTCCTCAATCAATCTGGCTGATGTCATGGCCCCTTGAATTTGAAACCAAAATTTTAATTTTGGGACTACATTACATCATGCCCCTGGGACATTTTCAAAATTTTCAAAAAATTTGCTATTATTACTACAATTATAAAGATACAATATTTTTTCCTTAATGAAATGTGTTCATCAAAAACATCTAAAAATAATGTCAATTTCAATCTTTCCAAAACAAGTATTTTTTACAAAATTTTGGGTCAAACATAGGCAATTTTTATTTTCTTTAAACCATTTGTTTTTAAAAACAGCACGAAATGTTTTTATTAAATTTAGAGAAGAGAGACACTTAAGAGAATGGTGCAGGTCTTGTGTTCATTTTAAGTGCCTGATTTTACGAAAATTTAAAAAATTTAAAAGAAAAATTCAACACCTTTTTACAACTACAATTAGATACAATTTTGTTTCACGTGATGAAATGTGTTCATAAAATACAGATCTTCAAATAAAGTCGTGTTGAATTTTTTGAAAATATGAGAATTTTTTGTGTAATTTGGCTGCAAAGTCATCTTCTTCGTGTTGTAAATATAATTTTAGAGGTGTTTTGAGGGAGTTGATTGTTACGTAAGTTAGAATGTGTATATTTCTTAATATTTTTTTGTTTCTTACATTGGAACTTACTTGGAAAAGATGAACTTACAAATTCATCATTTAGAAATTATTTAAAACCTATTTGAAATATACGAAATAAAAATTCTTAACCTTCAGAGAATATCAGATTGTAATGCAACAATGGCATTCTGTGTTGTGCTCTGTTTGAAAAGGAGTTACAATTATCAAATTTGTTTTCATATTTGCTTGAAAATATTTCGCACCAAATGTTCTACCATTTGTAATGAGTTTTACAAAAAATGACTACTGGAATGTGTTAATTTGGAGAGAAATTGTGATATAAATAGTATTACATAACTAAAGGCAAGAAAGTACATGCGGTTTTAGCACCACTAGTTTGCACATTGGAAAAGCCTCTAGACATTTTTAACGTTAGTGATAATGTAATGATATCGGGACTATCGGAAATGAAGTTGATGCAGAAGAAGATTAATTCTGCTATTGGAAAATGCATTCTATGAAAGAGTCAATGAGCAAAATAATTTTGAGAATCCTTACTTTATTTACTTTATTGTTTAAGAAAATTAACTGTCATTTCGAGAATCGGATAGGGGAAAACATTGGTTTCATTGTGTAAGGGAGCAAATGTTTTTTGTGGTGATCAGTGGGAGGTGGGTTTTGAGGACCTAAAATATTGCCAAAAATGATCAATAAAGTTGTTTTAAAGTGACTTTAAAATGCCCTAAAAAAGAAAAATTACATAAAAAATATGATCAAAACCACTTCAGATGAACAACTCCAGCTGTTGGATATGCTATTTATGTAATAGAGAATTCTTCCTTTTGTTCAAGTGAACTCAGCTTGCAAACTTTTGGTTTGGACAGTTCTTTATAAATAAATCTCTGCCTTTATTTATTGCGAAATTGGCTGAAGTGATAATGGCGACGATAGGCCTCACAGGAACCTTAGATTATTTGTACTCACAGCAGTGGACATAACAATACATGAACAAAGATATCGAAAAGGCTACTCAGGAATTCTGTGCTGATTATTTGTTGCATCTCATATTGTTGGAAGCAAGTACCATTAAAATTATATTAAAATCGATGAAATCAGTGAAAAATGCAGTAAAAATGACATCACATCAAAAGGTAAAAACATCTTTTTAGTTGAAATCGACAAAAAAATAAATAAATAAAATAAAATGAACTTCTTTGCTAAACAACATTGTTCTAAGGTGAAAAGAAAAAAATACGACATTTCATTAAAATCCGCCCCCTAGTGATCAGTAATGCAAAGTAATAGTCATTAGTTGTGCGTCCATTTGCTTACATTATCAAATAGTTTCAAACAAGTAAGCTTGTGTTTCCACTTCTTCATTTGTTGCAGTTTTGCTTTGGCATAAAATGCCAAACTATTGATTTAACTCTTCTTAAAATTTGTTAACAGCCAACATTTCTAATTCCTTACCTTCCTCAGTATTTGTAAATGTTGAGTACTCAGTGATAATATGTATTTAAGTTTTGTTATGATTTAATTTTATAATAATTTGAAACCTGCTGTTGATTATTTTGTTAGTCCTGATACGTAAAGGAATATGTAACTTTCAAGAATACAAACTGGAGTAAAGTACATTGTTTCTATTAATTTCATCAGTAGTGATCAAAATAATTGTGCCTACCAGTTCGTAGACAACTTCCCATGGTCTTTGATAATATTTTGTTTGTTGGATTTCTTGTCTCCTTAATTCAGTCCTAATCTTTTATTCACGCTTCTCCAATTGCCTTAATAATTTTTATTTAAATTTTGCTTGGTTCTTTCTTTCTCTTAATTAAGTGGAACTTTTTAATCTTTGTATCTGATTCTGACTTTCTGCTTGCTTCACTACAATTACTTTTTATGATGCAGCATTAAATTGTTTTGGTAATTATTCATTATGGAAAGTAAACTTGTTTAAATGTATTTACATTTCGAAGTTTAGTTTCATTTATATTTGTAATAAACTAGAATGCTACTTTATATGCTGAGAACAATAGTACTTGTTCTTTCAGGTATTAAAATTTTAATATAATATTTGTATGCCCTCATTGAAATTATCTCTGGAGTCGGGTATCTAGCATTGTTTGTGTAATTTCAGTCTTTTCCCTAAATCTAGATGACATTGGCCAAAAATATGAAATACGGTGGCCTTCTTAAAGTGTTATATGTATTATATAAAGTTATACAGGTGTCCCAGACACTATGGGCCATCCCCATAACTTTGAAATAGTTCACGATATCGAAGTGCAGTTTTCGCTCAACAGTGCAAAATCATGGGGCAAGTAATGTGTGGTGGAGATATTGTTTGAAGTATTTTTAGTTTTAGAGAAATTTAATCAACTTTGATTTGTTTAAATGGAACTATATATTTTTCTCATCAGCAATGGATAGATCATAAAATGAGGAATACAATGATGTTAGAATTTTTATAGTAATTTGAGTATAAAATTAGATTTTTTGACCTGTGATTTTTAATTACAGACAATATTTTCTGTAGCAGTCCTCGTAACTGTTGCCTTTGAGGAAGGTGGTATTTGCAGCGCTGGGGCTGTTAAGTTTAATTTAAAATCACATTTAGAAATTCTAATTTTATACCCAAATTACTATCAAAATAGTAACACGATACATCATTAAACTCCTCTTCTTATGATTTATCCGTTGCTGGTAAGAAAAACTTTTAAAAAGATGATTGAATTTCTCTTAAACTAAAAATACTTCAAACAATATCTCTACCACATATTACTTGCCCCATGATTCCATATTGTTGATTGAAAACTGCACTTCAATATCATAAATCGTTTAGAAGTTATGGGGGTGGCTCATATTTAGTAGTATACTTGTACATGAAAAAATTCACATAAATATTGGAACAATTAATTTTAGCCAACTGCTTCTTCAGTCTTAGGTATAAGAATAGTGATAAGTAAAGTATTTGAACATTAACTTTATTTTTATTCTTCTAATTTATATGGCAATAAGATTCTTTAACTTTTGTTTTCTTGCTAAGAATTTTTATTACTGTAACTAAATGTACTCTTAATTTGCTCCTAAAATTTTTGGGCAAATTTATTTTTCATACGCAACAGGTTGTGCATAGTTTTCTCGTCCTGTGAATTGAATAATCTCCTACTTCCCTTGGTATTTGCCAATAAACAGATGCTGGGCATCAGAAGGGTAGTTACAGAATATAAGAATTATGCTGTGTATATAGGTGTGAGCTCGGAGGGGGAGAAATCTCAACCTTTGGAGGATGTTGAAGAGGGTCGGGAAGCTGAGGCTACGGAGGCTGGAGATGCACAGGATTCTCCACGGCGTGTGACACGCGCGGCCAATATTGCTCGACGGTCAGCCCGGGCCCCTTACCGAAACCAGCGGGGACGTGGCAGTATGCGTCCCACGCCCATTGTTTGGAATGAGCCAGGATCCAGCATGGGGTCTCAGCTTCCTAGAGGTGAGTGTCTTTACTTGAAGATGCAAAAGATTTCAGGAAGTTTTGGGTAAATCATTAAGGCTGTTAAAAATCATCTGTTAAAATATTCTTGACTCTGAATTTGTAATAAAAGATAGTGCAAAATTTTAAAAAATCTGCAAATGTGTTTAAATTCTCATTTTAGTGCTCAGTGTTGCAGAGAGCATTGGAGAAAGGATGTAAGGAACAAAAACTACCTGTTATTTGTGGAAATTATTCTTTGTTAAATTTTATTATAATATTGTCTCCTATATTATTTCAGTAGTATACCTTACCTTTGCGTCTCTCATACACAACCAATCTTTATAAATGAGGTCTCTAAAGAAAGATAATTTCACAGAGACGTGACGAATTACACCCTGACTTTAAAAATACAAAAGATTTGTTAAAAAAAAAAACGCATCTAAATATTCATGTCAAATGCAACCCGCAACACTTTCAAATGTTTTCGAATCTACATTGTCAAATAACTCCTAAACAAAACATTCTAGGGGCTTAAAAATCAAAATTTTGAGGCCAAAGGCCTCAAAGAAATGTTTTTCACACCATATTCTACTGTGAGACATTCTTGGACATTCAATTAAATTTTCGATTCGGCACTTCGATACTACCAATGCCACCTAAATATTTCAGCCTTTGTTGCTGGTAACAGATTTTGTGACTACACACTTAGAAGACTTAGATTCCTCCATATTATATTTACGTTTTCTGTATACACCATGGTTTTTGCAGTCTGACAAGGGTTATTTGCATAATCATTAATTCAAGATTTGCTCTCCAGCAACAACTAGAAGTACTGTTATAGTTGCTTGATATCTATGAAGATTGTTTCTTATGTGTATAGTGAAACCATTCAGTTAACATTTTGCCGTGGTCTACAAGTGCTATGTACCTCATTGTGGAGGCATGTAGGTGTACAGTGAAGAGTGAAGACTGTGTTTGTTGTTTTACTTGTACCAATATTTTCGTTATCCGCGGTGATTCGTTGAAATTTTCAAGTCAGTGGGTTCAGACATAACTTCTCAAAAGTAAAAAGCTGATATTTTTTGTGACTATCACGAAAAGCTAAACGCTAACTGCCGAAGAATATTGAATAATTACTTCAGGTGTCTTCAGATGTCTAAGGAAGTGTTGTGAATTTTTCCAAGAAAACTCACCATATTGAATAAATCTTTATTGAAAATTTCTTTTATACATCATTGCATGTTTTTTTAATTTTTATTTGATATCGTGTTAGTACATTGCAAGTTACTTTTATAGATTTTTAAACAAATGAACAAGTTTTGTTAGCAACTTTCCCTCTTAGAATGGAAATAGGATAGGGATAAGTGTGGGGTTTAAGATGCTAGAGTTCTCGCTTGGGTACGTGAAGGTAGTAGGAGAAAACTTGTGCTATGGCACAACCCAAAGTACAAACTTTTTAAAGTAGCTGAGGTAAAATTACTTGAAATAAATGAAAAACAAAAATCAAAACTTGCTAGCCTACAATACTATGTGAACTAATTTAAAAAAACAACTAAATTTAAAATTATAGAAAGAATAGTGAGAGTCACTCCACAACTGCCAACAATCACAGTCCAAACGTACGATTTAAATGTTGGCAGTGTCTGGAAGTATGTAGTACATCAACACCCAGTTGCAAACTTGTATTGTAAATAATACACAGTTTGATGTTAAACTCTATGTGTCGGTTTGTTAAGATATTCAATATGCAAACATCGTTTCAGCAAAATTCCCTGTACTGAAGTGAAGACTAAGCCTAATAAATTGTTTCTAACAGTAACAAATGGTATTTAGTGCTCAAAGGTGAAAATATTAGTTTGGTTATTTTTTGGCTCAGAATTGCTTTTCTTGAGGTATGTAAGAATGCAGAAAATAATCCAGTACTTTTTAGTATACAGATAATTTTTCAATAATTTTCGCACCCCAGCAAGCTGGCACCCTGACTCTCCAAAGTCCTCTCTTTTCCGCATAACAAATCAAGAAAAGTTAAATAATATTGCAAAGATTAGGGTTGTGCTTGCTCGATCCAGTATATTTGCACTACTTGGCTTTCTCAAAAGTAGTAAAAACCTTTTCTAATATTTTTGTTATTATCAAGGATAGCAGAAAGCTAACTCTCAAGGAAGATTGAATAATTTCTTCAAATGTTGTTGTTAAAGAAAAATAAATTGTTCCAAGAACATCTCTCTACAATGCTGAATAAACCTTTATTGAAAATTTGTTTCCAACATCAATTGCATTGTTATTTTGTTTGATATTCTGTAAGTGCATTAGAAGTTACATTTATACATTTTTCAAACAAATAAACACGTTTCAGTAACAACTTTCCCTTTTAAATGAAAAGATAGACAAATGGATAGGGAAAGGGTGGGGTTTAACATACGAAAGTTCTCACATGGGTACGCTAGTATGTGTGTGTATAAATATGAATATAAATATGTATGTGTAAAACACAATAACACACTAAATATATTTGTTACTTATTAAAATGTTATTGATATATTTAGAATAAAATAAAAATAAGCACTCAGCAGAAGTAATTCTTTACAACAGTATTGACCATTTCTTTCATGCAATTTAAATAAATTGATATTTTTAAATTTACATTGATACACAGTATTTAAAATTGGAGGTAGTACATTTTTAAATTAAATTGCCATGAAATTATTACCATTTAAAACCAATATGCTGTGTCGTTTATTTTATGTTAAAGCTAAGATATTTTTATTGAAAATGTACTCAGAAGAATTCTCCAAGTATTGCATTTAATTGTTTTGTAATATTTCAGTGAGGACTAATAAACATTTTCTTATGTCATACAATGTTGTAAACATTGCCATTTAAAAGTAGGATTGTAAACTTTCTTTGACAGAAAGAAATCATTAAATTTTGTGCACTGAGAATTTTTAGGAATCAAAATATTTTTACATCTGGATCAGTTATTTCATTCATATTAAGGAGGGCTCATATGCCTTGAACATGGCATATCTTTCAACAGTTTGATGTTTGAAAATGAATTCTAAAAGCAGTATTTTTCGAAAATCTAATGAAATTTCGAGATTCGAGGTATTTACCAAAAACGTCACTGTTTCTCAGCATTTAGTTGTCACTAGAAAACTTTTTATTTTGTTATTGTCAGCATGATTTTTGTTGACATGCTGTCATAAGAGCAGATGGTAGGGAGGTATTTGTTTGGATAAAACAGACTATCAAAACTTGGATTTGATATACAGGGTCTAAGAATCCACATTTCTTCCAATAACATTTACGAACAGTTGCCATTGAAGTATATAGTTGCAAGAAAGTAAATATTCTTATTTATAATTTGAAATTACTTGTGAATCATCAGAAAAATTAAAAATATATGTGTTCACACTGTTTAAAAATAAAAGATTGCAAAGAAGTTGTGAAATAGCTTGTGATGGTGACGTTAACCAGCCTTGTAGATGTCAATTGTAGATATCCATTATAGCTACTTCTATATTCTGATTCTGATTCCAGGGCGAGCAATAATGATGCGTGGTAGCCCAAATGACCCTATGAGAGGAAACTTTGCGAGGGGGAATCCACGAAACAGGAGACCAAGAGGAAAACCAAAAGGAAATTTTAACCCTCCATACCAAATGAGGTTTTGAAATGTTTTTATAGATTTAGTGGAACATTCCTTTTGTATTCTTTGTTGCAAGGTCCTTGTGCGATTTGTATATTATTGTTTTGTGTTTGTGTTGATGGTGAATAAGTGTTTATGTTCTAAATGTACTTTGATGAGTAAGATGAAACCACAAAAGTGATTACATCCTTCATAGTGTATTCATTTTCTCACGTGGATGAAATTCACTTAAATAAAATCTGAGAAAAGTTTGATGTCATTTGAAGGATAGACTTCATCCTCCTCTTCCATCCTCTTAAGTATTACTGTATTTGATTTCAAGGTAAGTGATTAGGAGTTTGCGCTAATGGATTAGGTCCAAGATACTTGGAGAAGGGGGAGACTTTATTGAGATTCCAAGTACTTTATTCTTGAAGTGCAAACACTAGTTGTATTGGAGGGAATTCAGAGTTCACTAACAGGATCAGTATTTTATTGCTGCACCACCCTGCCTGACATCAGACCATCAGCTGGTTAACTTAGTAATGCTTGTGCACCAAGTCATGAATGTGCAATCCATGTTTGTAGTAATTAAAAAAAGAATAGAAAATGTTATGTAATGTTGCAAAAAAATAAATGTTGACATGTTGACAGAAATACACATTTTGGGATTCGAAAAAAAAAACTATTTTTTTTAAAGATGCCTATTGATCTGTCCAACTGTCTTGCATGTGAACAGCACTGTACTGTGATTTATTGGACTCTGCGCCTGGCAGGTATCAGCTTTTGATGGTTTCATCCAATTGGAAGCTTGAACATCACCATAGTGACATATAAGCTCCTGATTGGATGAAACTGACAACTGTTGATACCTGCCAAGGGCAGAGTTGAATAAATCATAGTATAATCACTGAACCATACATAGATTTTTCCCCAAAATTATTCTTTGATCAAAGTTTTTCCAAAATTCGTTCCAATTTACTTTTGGTCTATTAAAGGACATCTCTTAAGGTAAAAATTCACTTTTCATTAAACTCTGAAATTTCAAGCTTACACATTTTGTTATTTAAACTGCGATTTCTCTCTAAATTCAATCTACTCCTTTGGCACTTAAAATCATTTCTTGAACAGTTTTCTGTAAGTGTAAATAGTAGTGTTCACATACTTTTCAATTCAATCACCTCCAAAAATACAAAACCAAGATTTTCTCAAAAATGCTGCAATTTTTTTCTTTCAACGTTCTCTCTCTCATGAGAGTGTTGAACCTAAGAAATATATTTCGGTTTTGAGGAATTGGGCTGGGATGTTCTATGATTAAAATAGAACTGCCCTGTTCTAAACTGAATGTAAATGTACTTCATGAAATAAAATTTATGTACCTAGTAATTACGAAAGATGTTTAGTGGAGAAACAAGAAATTTGTCATAATTGTGTAGTCGTGCCTGAATTTTTTCTAACACAAACTACATGAAGTTGTGCTCTGTGTTCATCACATAGGTATTCTACATTCACGACACAGTTGGTCTTTTGGTCTGGAGAAAATCTTGCATCTCTCACCCCTGTTTACATGTCTACTCACCTTAAAACATCACTAAGGGTGTTAGGACAGTGAAATTTCAGCAAAATGCTCAACAGAACTAATTACTTAATTTGCTGGAAGCCAGGGAGTAACAAAGTTTTCAAGAAAACAACCAAAACATTTCTGTCATTTTGTAACTGACCCCAGTGAGTAAATGTACGGTTACAGTGTGTGACAATTTCTGCGCTTCATTGGGGGAAGTCAAGATGGCTGAAGAATTAGTAGAATTCAATTTGCTATTCACTCTTACAAATGGTGCACTGTTCATGCTGTTGTAGGACCACTAGTTATTCATTGGTATGTATTCAATAGGATTATTAATGTTAGCATTACTAGTGAATATTCCAATACAATCTGTTCAACTTATTTTGGTTAGAGGATGGTGTAACATGTTTCAATGAATTTGAGCCTTGTTTGTAAGAAAAATTGATTGTATATTTAATAGATAATTAAATATTGTTATTAAATATACAGTTAATAAATTGTACACATAATAAAGAAAATTAGTTTTGACAAATGGAAGGACAAGAAAAATAATTGTATCCATGAATCTGAAACTGCCAACTCTTACGTATGATTTTAAAACAAATTCATGGGGAAATTTAGTCTAAAAATGTGCAAAAGAAATTTTACTTGGTACAATCATTGATTTGAATCTTAAACTTCATACATATTGTATAAAGTTTTACTGTTTTGATGTATAAATAGAAAGTGAGAATGTGGTCATATTGAAGTCTGAAGTGCATTACAGTTTGTGAAGAGTAAATAAAATTATTTTTTGGTTAATCTTCCTGGTTTGCCTTGCATTAAAGGATTATTAAGTTTACTACGAAGCCAGCAACATCTGGGCTGCAAAGTTAATAAATTCGTCTGAATGAAACAGAACAGCTTTCAGGATAACTAAAGTTTAAAGTATCAAAAGGGGATAAAAAAAAGGTCTAATCTGACAATAAACAGAAAATATTTGTGATTGACATCTTTAATTTGTTCAAAAATGTTTTAATGTTGGAAATGTTCAATGCATTTTAATTGAACAGAGTATGCCTGGATATATTTTGTTCAGCAATAGTGGGTCATTTTCTGTTAATTAAGAACTAAAATGGTGGAATGCAGTCAATCGTAAAGGCTCTAGCCGGATAAGGGGGCTTTCCGGCCTTAGTTTGCAATTCAACTCGGATTTTTGCCACATGTTCAGGTATAGAAAACATTGTTTTCAAAATATGAGGCTAAAATATCCATATGGTAAGTACTTGCAGTGAAAAAAGTTTTTTTTGCGTTTAAAGTAAGAAATCATTTCATGGCATTTATTTTATTTTGCCGTAATAATTGGTTAAAATATTTACTTGTAGATGCTTTTCAATTCATGAATAAAGTAATGAATTGATTAAAATATTTTTTTTTAATAAAAATGTTAACCAAAAATTTATTTTTTTTATAAAAATTAACCAAGTTAATAAACTTTCAGTAGGAGATTTAGATAGTGCCACTTACGAAATGTGGACAATTTCATATGCTTTCGAGTGCTCCAACCGACAAATGTCTAGGATTTGATTTACGACCTGGCGGGCCGAATCTGTAACCACGGTTTTTTACGATTTAAAAAAGCTGAAATAGTGAGCTTTTTTGCTAGGAAGGATTTTTATATTTTTTTTAAATTTCTGTGGGAGAGGCGAACAGTTTATTATGGTGTGGTACGTATGGGCATGTTTTGCTACTTTGGGTGATTTTGTTATGTTCAGGGTGAAAGTTGGTGTTAACTACAAACGTTCTTTTGAAATATTTGGCGAGTTCTTCTACTTTGTGAATTGATGTGAGGGCTTTACCGGTGGGCGTATTTAGCGGGGGCATTTGTTTTTTCTTTAATATTTATTTTGTAAATTGCTATACAGAGTTATTGCTACTGCTTAATTAATTTATAAATTCACGAAATTGCTTATTGTTATGGGTTTTTATTAATCTTTTAATAATGTTGGTAAGCAAAGTCTGAACCAACTTCCAGTCAGAACAACCAACAACCAACTATGAATCTGACGTACGGCGCGCCGTACGGTTGATAGAATTCATACAGTTGATTGATGTCCTTGGTTGTCCTCGTCTGTCAGGGTCAGACTCTCTTCCATGGAAGTCTTTTTCGTGATAATCCTTCTGTCTCGTCTTTCGTTAGAAAGAAATATCTCATCCGTAAACGAACGTGAATTGAGTGCACAACTAATTGAAATAAGTCTTCGTTTTCGAGTAATGGAATTGACATGTATTTTGAGCGAATAAATATATAACCTTAAAAGTGATCTCTGGAAAAAAATCTGTCTCTTTTACACATTTAAAATGTTAGTCCCAACAATGTGTTAAGAATATTTCTCTTGTTAATAATGTTTGAAAGTATCAAAAACAAAATAATGGAAGAATGTTAATAAAGTGAGTAATGTTTGCAACGAGATATAATTAATTACGTAGTTCATTCTTACCTGACACTTTTTCTGATGCTCATATTTCTTCTAACATAAATGTATCAACGTGTCATTTGGAAATTTATAGTAACAAGAAGTACTATACTTTAAAAAATAGGTTATTGAATCAATTGAAACCAGAAAAATACGATCCTCATAAGAAATGTCGTTTAATAATGTTTTTGTCGTAACATTGCTTTTCATTGCTGTGGTTACATACTACATGGTCATGTTGTAAATAATTGATTTAAGTAATTAGAACTCTGAAGATCAACTTCATCTCTTTTGCATTAGACATGTATTTGAAGTTCTAATAGACAAACAAGCAGTACAGATAACTTATTAAATCACTTTAACTCAGTCATGCAACACTGATAAGAACTGTCTATTTATAGCAGCTAAGCGAGGGAATTTTGTAGACTTATTATTACGGAATTTTCAATAAGTAATCTGTAAAGCATTTGACAATCAGAGACAAAGAGTGTAATAATTATATAATAAATTATAGATAATGGTTTCATAAAGTATCAAACAGTACAAACAATAAATTATTTGACATTTCTATGGATAACCTGATATTGAAGCCTTGCAGATTTTGATTCCAGTAGTATTTTTAAAAAAATGTGTTAATTCCAGTGACAGAAAACATTCTTTTCAGGTGAGCTGAGATGTTTTTGTTTAATTTTTTGAATCTGCGAATGATACTGCAACTGATCATGACATTCAACTGAGATCACACCCACCCACCCTTGAAATCATTTTCTAGGGTTTAAGTAAATGGATTCTTTACACTACATGTCATATATGTCATAGATTAAGAGCAAAATATATGACACAATCGAAGTAAATGTTAAGTATCATTCGTATCGATAATCGGTACCTCATAAGCTTTCGCCCTGTACACGGGCTACCTGTGACTACACAGTTTCTACCCGTGACAGCTACATATGAGTAATAAACTGTGTAAATAGTAAAATCAATTATTAAATCTCTAACACAATGTTGAGTAATTATTTGAACATCATAAACCTGATACAAGTAAAGTCTCTGAGAAACTGACTCGTCAGTCAAATATCACACACGAATCGAGATAATTTCCATTTTATTGTCTAATTTACTACATTTAGGAAAAGAGAGACATCGTGAAAATATTTCACAAGGAAAATCATGTTCCTTTTATTTATTTTCATGAGAACTATTTCCAAAAAAGTGGAGAAAAGTGTGATTGGATAGACACATCCAAGAACTCAAAAATTATTGATGATTCTTCTATAAATGTGCACCATCCATTAGTGAAGAAAATTTGATTTATCTCTTTAGTTCAAGAGATTCAGGAAAAACATTTTCTAAATAAGATGAATGACTCTGCAAGTTTTCTTCAATAACATCCTTCCACACATCAGATTCTTTCCTTTTCTTCTTAGTTTCTAGAACATTTTCCTTTGATGAAGAATATTTCGGACACCCAGGAAAATTACAAAGTAAAGCTTCAGCAGCCAATTGGGACCTGAATAATGGTGTTCACTACTTTCTCTGTTTTTCGGTCACAGCACTGATTCCCCTGAGGATGTCACGTTATTTGAAATGTTTGTGACAACCCTAGAAAGAAATTATGAATATTAGTAAAAAACATAAAGACTTATAATTATAATTTGTGAAAAATTATGATAGTAGGTTAGTTGTTATGTATGCAGTTTAAATATCACAATTTTTGCTACACAATGTTAGTAATAAAAATACTCGAACTTACCTTTGAATTTTTAGTTACTATATATCCTTTCGTATAATAGCACATAGGTATCTCTTCGTCAATTCAGGATCTTATGGGGAAACAAATACATGTGCATTCTTGGGTCCTTTTTCGTATTGTATTATTACAAAACGGAACACAGCACTTTTGAACCGTAGTGTTCCTTCTTACCCTAACAATTCTGTTATTATTTACAAATAATATGTTTTACCACAATCATACTTCGTTTGTCATTTAAACGTGAGATAGGCAAATAAATAAATCGAATAACACGCTATTAATCAGTCTGATCCTGAACATGTCCGGCTTCATTACGGCCCCTACGTAGTGACGTCAGCAAACTCCTCGAGCTCAGCTGTTTCTATCAAGAAGGTATTGCTATGACGCTTTGCAGTACATATGTCCATGCGACAGTAGCATTTTCATACGTTGAATTTTAGACCTTACTTTAAGATGGCGAGAACAATACTTGTCGGTTAGTGGAGTTTTCCCCAACCAAGTATCTCCAACCAGCTTGGCACCGCCTCAGCCGGGACACACTCCATACTCCCGATCGATCTCCGGGCATGGGCGGTAATGTAGTACATGTAAGTATAAGAGTGTGGAAGGGAGGAAGATAGGGCAAGAAAGAGGAAGAAAGATAGGCTTCATGGCTCACTGCTCTGGTATTCGCCTGATCTACCAATGAACCTGTGGAGGAAATTTTCGTATTACGAAGTTACACATTAAGACATTTGACCCTACTAGGAGAGGTGGATTAGGGTATTAACTGATATCACTGCAATGCCTCTGACCGAGAGGTTCTAGGTTCGAATGCCGACAGTGGTAGACACTAGCTAGTTAGCTGGGTCGAAGTCAGTCGCTGTCTGGAAGATAAGTCTGGCGGTCGGCTGCTCTTATCTCTACTTTTCCGTGATACTGCCGATTAATACCAGGCGAATACCGAAGCAGTGCCATAACAAACTGGCCGCGGACCGCGCGCGATCTATCCTTCCTCTTCCTTGTCCTATCCCCACACTCTTACGTACTAATACGACACTAACATGCATTACACTACCACACATGTCGGTAGACCTATCGGGAGCTTAGAGCTTGTCCCGCTGGGGCGGTGCCACGCTGATGGGCTGCTGATGGGAGATACCTGTTTGGGGAATACCCCGCCAACTGACAGGTAGGTCGGCGCCGGATCTCGCCATCCTGCGGGGTAAGATCACGCCACCTCCCGAGGAAAACATACACTACACGTACGGAACTAACGAATTTGCAGATGCCTCATCCAGAATCATTAATCAATCAACATCCTAATTGGCTGGCGAGTGGCTACAGTGGGGTTTGGCGGGTCACGTTCTGACACAAGACTTCGCGTACCCCAACACACTATTGCATGATGGGTTGCCTGCTAATCAGGGGCAAATATTTCAACTTCCCGATTTGAAATTTTTCAATTTCCACTGTGCATATCGTATCTTAAGATGAACAGTGGTAAAGGAGACGCTACTTGTTTAAATGTAAACTTTCCTAATAACGAATTACCTCCGATTTCTCTTGCTAATTGTAAGCCAAATAGGTATAAAATTGCGAACTATTTTAAATAGTTTTATAACTGTTTTGGGTAAAGAATTAGACTCCGGAAAATTTTTGAAATAGATTATTTTTGAAAATAATTTCACAAATCAAAATCCACTTGATAATTAAGATTATGAATTTAATCCAAATATATACAGGATACAAAGGTTGTTGGTATATTCGAAATTGATGAACTACGACACAGTTTGACCTATCTTAAAGATGGTACATCTTAGTGTTGTTTTTTTTTCTATGAAGAATATTTTTAGGCTGTTTACTGTCTTGAATCTCTCCACTAGATGGCTCCGCAGATGAAGATAGCACTTTAGTTAAATGCAATTCCCTATCCACATTGCTGGGCGTTGCCGTGTGACGCGGATGAAGTTGTGGAGGACAGGAAGAGTGAGCGGCGCGGGATGGAGAGCGGAGAGAGAGAGAGAAGAAAGAGAGGGACAAAGAGAACCAGAGAGTGAGAGAGAGGGAAAAGAGATAACAAGAAGAGGAAAAATTGAGAGAGTGAAAAGAGAGGGGGAAAATACGTAGAAGGGGAACAAGAAAGAGAGGGAATACAGAGAGGGGGAAAAGAGAGAGAGGGGAAAGAGAGAGACGAAACCTAGACAGAGAGAAAGAGAGAAAATAGAGAGAGGGGGAACGAGAGAGTTGGAATCAGAGGTAGGGAAAATTTGTACCCTAATTGGTTCTTTCATTAAGGCCATGTATCTTTGAAAATTTTAGTTCTTTCCGGGCAATATTGAGTGGAATATGTGCAATATTAATAAATATCAAAAACATTCTCAAAAACTGTTCCATATTTTTCTTTAAATGTTTGGTAGGGATAGTGCTAAATGCACTGTAAAATACGACATAAACGCCATTTTGCTTTATTCTTTTGTTGTCGTTTTTTTCGTAAGTTCCACAATTGTATTTTTTTACATCTCTCTCACGTTGTTAATATTTACCTTAACGGCGATTTGTAGTCATTATTACATTTTTTAAAACAAGTACTTCAAATGATGACTTATAAAGGTTCTCGAAAACTCACAAGTTTTCTGTGAAAATAAGCTCAAAATTTTACATTTTCAGAAATGTTCAAACGTCATTTTCTCAAAAACGGCTATAAATGTTTTCTTAAAATTGTTTGAAAGGATAGTGCTAAATGCATTGTTTATGATGACATAATAGTCATTTTGCTGTATTCTTTTTTTTAATTGCGCAAATATTATTTTGAAATATCCCTCAAGCCGTTAAAAGTTGAATTTTGACTTTTGATTTACTGGTAATGATTGCATAGAGCATCAACAATTGTCTCATGGCGTCTCTGACTGAAGTCCTGGAGTTCGAGTTTCGTTGGTAGCGTATTTTCGGCACTAGCTATTTAGCTAGGTCGCATTCCGTCGCTATCCGGAAGAAAATTCTAGCGGCAGCCTGCTCTGTTCAGTAACTTTCTGTGATTTCTCCTGTCAACACCAGGCATATGCCAGAGCAGTACCCTAACAAACGGGCCAAGGTATGCGCGCTATCTTTCCTCCCTAATCGCTATCCCCTCATGCCCCCTTACACACACACACACACATTTACACTTTCATGCATTGCATTGCCACATGTGGCGTGTGAGACCGCTCGGAAGCTTAGAGCTGGATGTGGCGGTACCTTTCTAGGGGCCAAACCTGGAAGAGTAATTCCTCCGCATCATGATGTGTAGGTCGGCGCCGAACGTCACACTTCAGCGGGAAAATAACACCATCGTCTCCAAGCATAAAAACATTCTCCACACTAACAGGGCAATTGACATGCCCGGAAAATCAATCAACATGGAGCGGTCCGGAAGAGGTTGCTCAGGGCATTGACTGATGTCACTGCAGTGTCTCTGACCGGGAGGTCCCAGGTTCAAGCACCAACAATGGCAGGATTTTCGACACTAGCTAGAGAACTTGGTCAAGTTCAGCCGCTGACTGGAGGAGAATTGACGCGCAGACTGCTCTGATCAGTAGTTTTCCGTGGTTTCTCAGGTCAATACCAGGCGAATGCTGGAGTAGTACCCTAACAAATGGACCACGGACCGCGCAGGATATTTCCTTCCCATTCCTTGATATATCCTACCCCTTATTTACACACACACACACACACACACACACACTTACATACACTTACATACACTACACTACCACTAATGCAGAGGGGGAGTGACCGGTCGGATGCTTAGAGCGTGTTCAAGCTGGGGCGGTGTCCGCTGGAGGGAGATACTTGATTGGGGATAACCCCTCTAGCCGACGTTAGGTTGGCGCCAGATCTCCTTATCCAGCGGGGGAAGATCATCGCCACCTCCCGCGATTAAAACACGCACCACACTTACGGAACTACTGCCAGCAGCTGACGTGCCCGTAGTCACTAAGCAATCAATTAATAAAAAAGCATGACGTGGATTTTGCTGTCAATGAAAATTTTAGTGCATGCACGAGGCAAAGGTTTTGTACGCGGCTGACTTATAATTACTGTGAATTCTGCCTTAAGTTATTACTCATGGTTTTGGAGAAAAATCGCCGTTTTCGTAGGTTGCCGCTCAATGAAGATCTTGAGAATATGACAAGCTGAAATTGGATCTAATTTTGCTATATGCAACGAAGTTGCAAGCAGTGTAAGCCTAACTGTGTTGCAGTTAAGTATATGTTATTTGTTAACACATTTTAAATACACTTACTACAAAATGCCGGAATCTTTCATGCACGAGCGCTCATATACTACTCGAGTACAAACTAAATCATTCAGTTTTGATATTTGAATGATTTTGAAATTTGAATTTGTGATCTTCTGTTTCACATCATTCTACTGGTTATTTCTACCCATGCATGTACTCCATTTGCAACTAGACTTGATGTTGCATTACACACACTCAGAAATCTTCAGAGCATTCATGAAAGTAATATATTGTTTCCTGAAACATGCAAAATAAACTGTTCTAATTTATCTGTAGATATCACCGTGATACGTAGTCTGATATTGAGTCTAGACCTAGGAAAACAATAATAGTATTTAGGACAACAGCTGAACAGAATGAACAGTAGTATTTAGAACAACAGCTTCTTAGCGTTGCAGGTGAAAATCGACACTTGGGAAGAAGTAGTTACCGTATGTTACAGGTTAATCTACGAAATGTGTTTGGTCTCTGTCTGCGAAGCCAGATTACCGCTTAATAAAGAGAATATTTACACGTGTCTTGTGCCAAAAACGGTTCAACAAAAAGTGGCTGTTCAATGAGGTGACCGCTCGAAGTAGTCGTTCCAGCAGGTTTCATTGTAATTTCATTCATATTTAGAAGTTTTCTGTGTCGGAAACACCGGCAAGCTTTCCCGGATGCACTGCCTCCCTCTGTGATCGGAGAAACCGTAACTCGGGCCTTATTCCTCCAGGGCCAGCACTTTCCTGTTGCCTGAGTGTATACATAATTGGATCAATTCAAAGAGCCTCTTAAGATGCGCAGTCACACTTGGGAGTTGCCGCGAGCGCCTGACCGGGAATCCCGAACACAGGACCGCGGCCTGCTCTTAACTCGTGCGAGATGGGGAGTCCCTGACAGCTGTGCGCAGCCCCCATGGGGCGTCCCAACCGGAGGAAAAACGGCCAACAGGGCATCAAGTATACTCCGATTAAAACAAGAAATCCTTTGAAGAAGGTTACTAGCTGGGAGGAGAGGGGGGCTCTGTCATTGACTCGTGAATTACGACTTAAATTTCTGGTATTGAAGGTCTCGATTGGATGAGAGGGTCCCCGTATCTTTTCAGCTTGTGACCTTGAAAGGACTTCGTTGATTGATTGATGTTTCCGGGCGCATCAACTACTACAACTACTATTATTCCCGTAAGTGTAGTGCGAGGTGGCGATGATTTTTTCCCTGCTGGATGGCGAGATCTGGCATAGTCCTACCGTCGACTAGCGGGGTTCCCTTCAACCAGGTATCTCCCACCAGCGGGACACCGCCCCAGCCGGGACAAGCTGTAAGCTCCCGACCTGTCTCTTGACATGTGTGGTAGTGTAGTGCATGTTAGTATAAGTGTGTGTGAGAGGAGAGGATAGGACAAGGATGAGGAAGGAAAGATCGCGCGCGCGGTCCGTGGCCCGTTTGTTAGGGTACTGCTCCGGCATTCGCCTGGTGTTGATCGGAGAAACCACGGAAAACTACCGATCAGAGCAGCTGGCCGCTAGAATTCTCCTCCAGACAGTGACTGAATTCAACCTAGCTGACAAGCTAGTGTCGAAAATCCTGCCGCCGTCGGGACTCGAACCTAGGTCCTCCCGGTCAGAGGGATTGCAGTGACATCAGGTTGATGCACTGAGCCATCTCTCCTGGTGAAAGGACTTTCGTGTTTTAATCGAAGTTTTTAGTACACACTCTCAGTAATGAATTTCTGCCTGGGCGTCACCAACAGCAAATTATTGGGAGGCGGGGGTGAGGAGTCGATTCGATAGATACCGGTAGACAGATACAAATTATCTTCCATTATGCCCCAAGTACCAAACTATTGGGAGGGGCGCGAAACCCCGCATGTTCCCGACGGGGACACCGTTAAATTTCTGATTTTCGGAAAATTATCTGTAATGTACATAGGCATTCCTTAAATTTGGTTACTATACATCAAGGGATGCACAAACTTTCTCCTACATCGACCTCTTTTAGAATTGTTTGATTCATCGACCCCCTTACTTTGTTCTCTATAATATATGGCTTATGTTAATACAAGGATTTGCATTTTAATGACTGTAGATAACAATTGCTATCTAAAGGCCGCAGAGTTGTGGCAGTGTAGTGGTTAGGACACACGCTTGCTAAACTGAGGGACCTAGGTTCAAATCCAAGCATGGCTGGGAATCCGCTGATGACCTATTCAGGGCGATCCTAAGGTTCACTGGGCCTGCTTTCCAAATGATTACCAATATTTACTGGTTTTAATAACTGTTTAAAATGGTGTCCGGTTGAAGCGTGACACTTGCCACGCCATTTCACCACCCTTCTAGACATAGGACCATCTATAACAAGAGAAACCCGTTACATTCTTCTGTGCAGAGGGCCTTGGAAGTGGGGATGAACCGGAAAAATGGCTGAGAGGATTCCTAACCTCCTTTAACCCTAAGCAGGATAATCCTGCAACACTGAAACAATTGTGAATACCAACATTTTTCTTAAATATTTGGGTTTTCAATAATGAGAGCCACGTCCACTTCAATGTAGCTGAGTCTTCACTGTTGTGCAATGGTAATAAAATATCGAGTGTTGTTAAGAACTGGCTATTTCATTCTGGGTGCATTCATAGTGCGTGTTGCGTAGACATTTTCTTGCTCAATGGAGTAACGATACATTATAATGTTACTAGTAGACGTACACTATAGTTAAAAATATCCAAATATCCTTAAACAATGAACACGCAAAAAGAGGAGCGAATATAAATTTTATTGAATTTTTAGCGCTTTATATAAGAAAATAATAATTATCAATTTCATTAATGTATTTTTGTAGTCAATAGTATCTTATTCGTCATTATGTCAACTGATAGTGTTTATACTCGGTTCATTCCAATTAGATTCATGTTCGGCTCATAACCACCAATCGACCCTTTAAAATTTAATTGACACCCTTTAAAATGTCAAGGGTCGATATCGATATCTTGTTTTACTTTATAACCAGGGAACTGATTTCAATGCAAATACACTGTTTTACTTTAAGAAGCATAATATTTCTACAAATTACTCATTATTCTGCATGTTTGCTTTGTTAATCATATTTACAATATTTATTTTAATATAAGTATATATGTATATTATTTTTCTTGTTTTTATATTCTATTATATTTGTTTTTATAATTAACATCGTAAAGCTCTGTTTTGATTATACAGCAAAACCTCCATTAAGGGACCACTCTTGGTTCCATGGAATAAGTGGTATTTTAGAGAGGTGCTCACTTAATAGGGGAATCTTCTTTTCTTTACAAAAATGGTATTTTACTACAAGACATGGGATATTTAGGAAAGTACTCATTGTATGGTATGTTTATGAAACATTTTTAGTATATGAGCACGAATGATAAAATGAAACATATTGACCAAAGAATCCCGCACAAATCGTATGGATGTGAGGTTTCGGTCAAAATGTCTGAAAATTTAATATGATGTTCCTTAGATCATACTGATCAAGATTCATTATGGCCTTTAAGCCAAAAAGATGTTATTTTTGACTTAATGTACATTTTAAAATGGGAGATCATGTCGATTTGTCGGATGATAGAAAGGAATATATGTGCTCTCAAAGCATATTCAAGTGGAACAACTTTACTTGTTAAGACTTGTGAATTATGAAAACTCATTTTTCGAGAAGTAACTGACTTTAAATGTACTGTTATTGCGTTGTAAAAGTTAATATTTAAGATAAAACGATGAGATTCGAAAAATGAGATTCACTGATGACGGATTCACGTAACACGGTTTAGTTTATCAAACCAAGCACGTCTATTTCGACTATTGTCATTGTTTTTTCCCAAAATATCGCTTTTGTTATTATGTGCAAGACACTATCTTCTCTCTTCTCACTCCAGTATCTGCGAGGTAGTGAGGGAGAATGGGAATAAGTGCTAGGACAAATGGAGTGGGAGAGCGTACGGAGGTGCGTAGAGCGGTATGTCAATGATCTAAGGAACAACATACTAAATTTTCAGACAATTTGGCCGAAACCTCATTTCCATAAGATTTGTGCGGGGTTCTTTCACTGCCTTTTTAGAATTATTTGCCATATTTTTAAGTGCAATATTTACTCTTCCTCCTCGTCGGTCAAACAAACATTTTAACAATTGTCAGTGTTAGTACTCAAATTTCCATTTTCTTGTGTAGATTCAGTGTGTCATTTCGGTTTGCATGGCTCATTCTGTCTTAAGAGCTCAAAATCTTCCTTGTCAAACAATTTTAAATAAATCAAGTAATGGGACTTCGGTGAGCGCTGTGCTCAAATTCCGGACCCAAGACATACAATCGCATGTTACGGAACAAGTTGGTAACCTTTACTTCTGATATTGATAGTATGCCACAACGAATGTTCTTCTTGGAAGGCAAGGTAAGTAAGTCTGTTAATTTAAAGAATTAAATGATAGGTCACTTTCGCCAATTTTCATTTTTAGCAGGAACAATTCGATATACTACGTGCTTAGAAATTTCCTACACGTGATGTCTTAAAAGTGGTAAATTAAGCAAATTGTTATTGTGGGGCAGGTCGGGGAGAGGAATGGACTTTCAACAGGGGTAAAATTTGCATGCAAAATATGGGTTTCAGTGACAGTTCGAAGAAAAATCGATCGTTGAAAGGGATGGTCTTGTACAGAGGTTTCACTGTATGTTGTATAACTATATCTTAAATTCTTCTTTTAATCGTAGTTTTGTCATTTATACATTCATATGGGGATATTTATATCTCCATAACTTCTCAACAGTTCCCGATATCGAAATACAGTTTTCGCTCAACATTGCGGAATCATGGGGCAAGTGATATTGGGTAGAGATATTGTTTGAAATATTTTTAGTTCTCAAGAAATTTAATCATCTTTGATTTTTTAAATGGAACAATATAATTTTCTCACTAGCGATAGATAAATCATGAATAGAAGAGTGCAATGATGTAAAATATGTTAATATCTTCATAGTATTTTGTGTATAAAATTATACTTTCTGACCCGAGATTTTAAATTAAATCTGCAATTTTTTCTGTAGCAGTCGTCGCAACTGTCGCTTTTGGGGAAGGTGGCCTTCGCGCCCTACCCTCTCCCCCTCCTCGCTCCTCCTCTCCCAAAAGTGCCAGTGCCGCGAAGGCAACCTTCCCCCAAGGCTACAGAGAACCAACTTTAATTTGTCGGTATGCTCTACCGACACGATTTAATTTTTTAATGTAACTCCACCCGGCTTACGAACAAGCTGCAGATCAAATTCGTTGGGCGCATGGGAGATCATTTTTGGTGCCCCAGATGATCACCATTTCTGAATTTTCCACAAAAAAATCCCTGCACCGTCGGATATGTGGCAGACTATTTTATATTTTTTTCGCCTTACAAACTGTACTTGACTGATTAGGTAATGGTCTCGTTAGCGTAATGAATGTTTTATTCCGAGCGGTGGGAATGATCATCCCCCATCGGAATGTGAGAACCTTCACCGACTTACACGTCGGCTTGCAGGGTATTTCCGCCTCCAGGTATCTCCTCCAGCGGGAACCGCCCCCCATCCCCAGCCCCGGCCGTAAGAAAGTATAAGCTTCCGACTGGCCTTCCGGCGTATAGCTCGTGTAAGTGTATGTATGTGTGTGGGCGCGTGCGTTCGTTTGCGCGTGCGCGCGCGCGATGGGAAGAGAATAGGACAAGGAAGTGGAAGGAAAGATCGCGCGTGGTCTGTGGCCCGATTGTTAAGGTACTGCTCCGGCATTCGCTTGGTATTTGTCGGAAGAAACGCGGGAAACTATCGATTAGAGTGGCCGACTTCTAGAATTATCCATCAGACAGCGGCTGAATTCGAAGCAGCTATGTAGCTAGTGTCGAAAATACGCCAGCGTCCGGACACGAACTCTAGGACCTCTGGGTCAGAGCCACTGCTGTCAGTCGCAAAGCTGGCTTTGAGCGAAACTCTGTAATGCCGTTGCCGTTGGTCAGCCATACATCAAAATTATTTAAAAGTATTTTAATTTAACTAACTCCCCCACCGCTAGGCTTGCAATGTGCTTATGAACGTGTGGTAGAACACGTTCTTTAGATCAAAATTTAAAGAATAAGCTCACTGTGTTTCAGACGTGACGTGACAAAAATAATTCCTCTGCGAGGTTTGGGTGTCCCTAGAGCTCTTCTCGCTGGCAGAGTGGCCGATCAACAGCGTTCTTATGGGTTTAACGCTGAATCCCTTAAGGAACTAGGCTCAGGCGCGTATGCAGGAACTTCCTAAGAAGCGGAGGAGCACATTCATAATGAGAGGTGTTTTTCTCGATCAAGCTGGAAATATAGGCCTACCTGCAACCCTGAACAACATGAAAGAACTGTCGCGTCGCATTTTGTCTTTCTCTGCAGGCGGAGGCACGATGTGCCAATCTCTCAATATACTAGTCAATTTTATGGATTTCTTTCAGCCAACGCACCTTGTTTGCTCACGAGGAATTCCTTCTTACTTTTTAGTACGGCCTCCAATCCTTTCCGGCGAGAGAGGTCTGTGTGCGTGTTGACTGTCCTTCTCGGTGCTGGTGATTAGACAAGCTCCAAGAACGAAAAAAAAATATAGCGTTTTCACTTATGCCATTTCAGAATTCAAATGATAACACGTAAGAAAATCGTAGATATCGTCTCGAGTGAAACAATTTCTTATCGTTCTGAAAGTTTGTGTGCTTTAATATTAAGAATAATTTTCGGTAATGAAATTGAAAAAGAATCTTTGATAGGCGAAGTGTGAAGAAACTTCCGGTGACCATATGCAATCAAGATTATCGAGAAAACGGTTTCCTACTATGTAAGTGCTGTTAAAATTTTTAAGGTTAGGATAAAAAAATAATGAGTTCAATTACTTTTTTAAACTAATTTTGATTTTTCATTCCTTCCATACTTCTTTGCACCCCATATTTTAACAATGCATTTTTGCATTCCTATTTTAATGAAATAAATGCCATTTGCCTACTTATTTTACTGAACTTCCTGGCTCTAATTATAATAGATATAAAATACATCTTTTGTATATTTGTAATATTATGAACTAATCCATGTAATAGAAAAAGGAAGTGAAATGCATTGAATGTATTGAAACACTTCTGAGATGCGATTCTCTTGGGGTTTGGATCCGCATCAGTTGCGCAAGTGGTAGACGAGTGCTGAACAGGATTCTCTGAACCTAGTATTTCACAGTCAACTATAGATCATAGTTAAATCTGGAATTGGAATTACATGACATGGATATGAAAAATTGCATGACAATATACACTATAAATATAAACGAGTACTAATAACATGTTGGGATATTTGCGAATAAGGAAAAATGTTCTAACGTGAATAGAATTGCCACCTTTCAAGTTGTTTAATCCCAAAATAATTCAAACCAAAAACACCTTTGTGCATGAACAGTTCTGATGAAGTATTTCCAAAAATAACTATTTATTCTAATTATTCTGATATTTTGTTAGTACATATTTTATTATTACAATTAATTATACAAAGTGAAACCGTGATCAGAAAAAAAATGCAGTGGTTATGCGTAAGAAAATATCCGTGTAATCTTTCGTATTATTTTCATGCATTCCTCTGTTTGAAACAGAAAAAATTTACTGATATTAGAACAGTTTTAAAAAGTTTAAAAACAATAACTTAACACACATTTTAAAAATAAATTTCATGAATTTCAATTTCTAGAAAATCCCATGACCCAAAAGTTTCCACTCACAGAAATAATTATCAAATTTGGATTGGTTTATTCTTTTCGTTTCAATTTAGTGTTGGAAAACACATGTAAGTTGTTTTTGAAATTTTATTTTTATCAGAAATATGAAAAAAACAAATGTTGCGTTTGCGCAATTTTGGGAACACACGAGAAGTATTAAAATTACTGCCCATTCTCATTCTTAGTTTATTGGACAAAAAATGATTTAAATATTAAAAATTCTTTCTTGAATATTATTTTGAAAGAAATATAACTCATCAATACCATAAAAATATAATGAAACATTTAAAATATATATGATAAAATAATTTTTCCTGAAATTTTCTGAACCAATTTATATTGGAACATTGCATTTTGAAGAATAATAAATTGTTTGTGACTTGCAGAGTCCACATCTGATGTTTTTATTGTTATCTTTTTAATTTTTTGGTTTATACCATCAAATCTGTCTGCATCAGGACATGCTTGATGGTATTTTTTATATCTGGTAACAATGGTATTTGTAGGTTATTTTCAGGTGCTTCAATAGATGTTTACACGAATGTGAGATTTTGCTCACAATTCTCAATTCTGTTAAATTTTTAGGCATTCCCAAAATAAGGTTATTACCATTATCTCATCAATTAGATAACCTATTCTCAAAAATCCTAAATTGTTTAAAATTGTTATTCAAATGGTCATAAACCTGCACCATTTTGGCAAATTTGTCCCTTTTATCTAATCTACCATTACCTGAAACTATGAAGAAACTCTTTTATTGTTTGAAGTCCGTTGCTAGACATGTTTTTTCTTACAATTGGAAGTCCTTTATCTACGTCTAAGCTACAATACATTTTAGTTTGAGGTAGAGTATGATACCTTGTCAAAATTATAATTTCGAGGAACTGCCTCAATCCTGTATACGTCATATTGAAACAGAGGTCATTCTTATTACGCGCGTACTTCACAGAAAAATTTACAATCTCAGTGAGTAAATCTTTAGTACTAAAAAGTTCAACGATTTCTGTTCGGCTCGTGTTACCATACGTGTTTTGCAAATGCTTTGCCTTCATGTTCTCTAACCGATGGTACACGAAAACGAGCTGTTTCTTTTGTCCATTGTCTTGAAATATTAAGAAAGCGTGAAAAGTGCACTCAAAACTCTTTTTTCAAGACCCCCCCCAAAAAAAGAACAACTTGAAGTTCGTTTATAACGATGGTAAATAACAAAAAATATTTCAATAATTTTATAATTGTATTCACGCAAATATATAGTATATTTTATAACAATCTTTAGTTTTTTCATTCATGAGTAAGTGCATGTTACGTCTTTTTTGGTAGAAGAACAGATGCGATCGATTGCGTGAATTGTTTTCGCTTTTTCAAATACAGGGCCATCATTGTATCTTGACAATTAATTTGGTCTATTCGATCCCGTGATATAATAAAGCTCAATTGGAACATTAGGAGAAATGGAGATTCCTGAATAGAAAAGAGGGGAGGAGGGGATATCTTCATCTCAAAGATAATTTTCGGGAACTATTTGATTCAAAACTTTTAACCAAAAGCTAAATTATCGACGCCCAAGTCCTCTTGATTTCACTTAATGGATACAAACTTATGGTAACGGTCTTTTTTTATGAGTGTTCTACAGAATTTAATATCAATGATGTAATTGAAATTAAAGAACAACTGAAGAGCCATGCAATTTTTCTCTTAAGATTTTGAAATAAGTATTTTTCAAGGTTTTGTTGGAGACGTTTTCCTTCAGCTATGGTCAACATTTCATAGTAAGTTTCAGTAAATGCATTTATTCAAGCAAGGACAAATGAAGTTATATTTGGTTAAATGGTGACAAGTTTGATAAATTACTTTTAAAGCTTTCCAGAACAGTAGGATGGTGTAATGCAATTACTAGAAAATTTGCTATTTAATTTTCGACCTAAAACCAATAAAATTAGTTAATATTTGCCAAATATAATATTAATAATTCCTTATTATTTTGGGAATATTGGGGTGCTTTTGGAAGTCTGTCCAGGTTTTACAAAGTAACAAACAAAATATAAAAATAAATTAATTTATTTGAAATGGCACAAATAAAATAAATACCGTTGACTAGAATAAAAATCACATTAATCAATCAACAAGGAATAAAGCTCATTTTTATCCAAAATATTTGGATTATAATACTGTTTTTTCCTTGCAAGATAAGCAAGGGATATCCATTTTCCGGAAATGTACAGTGAATTATTCAGTCTCCTATATATCACAATTGAAAACTGAATAGTTCCCAAGATTACGTAACTCACTTCTACACTTGATTTAGCATCTTTTCAGATGGAATGAAATGTTCTCATTTGAAAACAGAATTATGAACATCAAAAAGTTCATGTGGGCATTCTCTGTTTGAGTTTTTTTTTGATAATTTACTTGCGCTGATACCCACACAAATTTACGAATCATAAGAATATGGATTACGAGTTAAGTGCATGTCTTAAAGAAAAAGGAGCTCGCCTTTTCAATTATTAGCTCCAGAATTATTTTACTCTGGTTAGGAAAATGAACTTCCTTCTTATTAAATAGTGTAATTTGTTAACAATATCTTCATTAGTACCTATGTGAATAATCAGTCTTGGTTTCCTACTACATCTTCACTGATTAACATGTGGTTTTCTCACTGATTACTTGAAGAATATTCTTATTAAGACACGAAATGTGTTTGACACTAAACGATTTGAGCTGTTCATATTTGGAAACGTTTAGGGAAGATGTTCCTGTTCTAAATTTTCTCATATTGATCATCCCTTAAAGCATATTGCGTTGTTGCAAATAATCACTTTCGTCCTAAAGAAGTGAAACATTCTGCAATACTTTACAAGAGCAAAGTAGGTCACACATTCTTTTTCGAGTATCTTTTGTTTGTCACTATCCGAATAAAACACTAGCGCCGCACAACAATCACAGCTAGCAGACAGCTGAAGAGCAGCGGGTGCACGTGGGCCGCGAGGGAACTGTCACTGCGCTGCCCAGGTGCGCGGCGAGCGGCAACTGTTCGTCGGCGTCACCGGGCCTCTTCGGACCTGAGCACGCACTCGCAGGCCGTGTGGTTCTGGAACTGGTGCTCGATGGAGCGTTTCTTCTGCGTGCCCACCACCGTCGCGTGGAAGTACAGCGTGACGGTCTCCACGTGTGGTTGACAGCGATGCTCCTGCGGGTTGGGCTTCATGCCACAGCAAGCCAAATCGTCACATCGGTGCAGCACCGTTTGGCGAGGATGCACTACTTCCATTGGGCCCACACCCTGCGAAACGGAGAAAAACAAGAGGTGAGACATTGTGTCAAAGGCAATTGCATTCATTGCGTAGTGGATTAATAAAACCGTGCGACTGAAATTCTTGAACGCTGATGGATTTTAAAGTAAACTAGACCCATAAAGGAATACATTTGATAATATCAAAATGAAACCTTCAAATAATGTTGATAATGCATGTAGTATGGCTATGTGAAAATAGTAGAGCATGTTTTTATTCATAATTAACTATTCAATGAAATTAAACTATAACGACATTCAACATTTTTAATGAACCAAAAATGAAAAAAAGATCAATCATATTTACGAACTGTTAGTAAACTGTACTTAAATATATTCTAATCATATCATTCCACGAAGTCATTCCGGTAAAAATGCTATGTTTTTCTACATCAGAAACATTTTTTCTCTGTAAAAATTAACCAGTATTATTGTAAGATGAGAAATACAAATTATGTTAATTTTAAAATGATAATTTCCAAAGCGTTTAATTAAAAAAAAATTAAGACATTAATGAAGACAAATGTTGAAAAGGATAACTAACAAATAAAGTATTTGCGCGATAGACAAACATTCAATTCCTCGTAAAATGATAACCGATTAGAATGTTTTCTACGAAGCAAAATACGCAGAACAAATTACGAACAAACTCACAAAATGTAACGAAAAGTGAAAACAATATCAAAAAGTTATGAAAGATATGACTTGCCCGAACAAGTGCAGAACAAAGTGCCAGGTTGCGTACGGCCGTCATCCTCACCTGCAGTTCGTCTTTCACTTCAATAGCTCTGGGTTGCGGTCCTTTCTTCCACAGCGCCAGCACACGGTTGTAGTTCTCCCTGACCTTGTCCACACGTGAACTTGGCCTTGCCATCGCGTCCACCGCGATCAGCGCGAACAAGAGCAGACCCGCTGCGCCCAGTCCCGTTGTCCTCCGCGCCATCGTTGTCTGTTGTCTGTTGACCATGCGCACTCCTTGCCTTCACCGAGCCGTATGATCGGCGAGAGACCTGGCGCATACTTATATCGGCAGCGGCAGCGAAGGCGACAGCCCTGCCCGGTGACGCACTCCCGACACTTGCGCATCGCGTGCCGTGCCCGCCGCCGCCTCCGCTGCCATGTCTGCTTCCCCTCCGCTCCGCCCCTCTTCCCCGCTCGTTTCCCGCTATTGGCTCCGTCTGTCGCAATCCCTCTCGAGTTTTCCTACGAGAGTCTGTCATCAGCGGAAGGGTACAATGGGCAGGAAGAGCGGTAGAGAACCTTCGTTGACGTTGGTTTAGCGCTCCGGCCCTCAGAATGTTTACGTTTGTTGTATTTTTAGCACTTAATCTACCTGGAAGAGTTACATGATCTTACCGGTTGCGAAGCAATATGAAACGAGTCTAAACTTGAAACTGATGCTCGCTGATCGTGCTAAATGTCGCTGTCAACACTTCGTTCTGTTCCATTTCGTTTACAAAACACACCACTTCCCTCGTTTTTCGTTCTTCCTTTTCATTGCATTCCACTTTGCCTGTCTTTCCCTACCACTTCCCTTCTTAACGCTGGCTTCAGTTCCATCGGTTCCGGCGGACAAGGTCAATGGGATATGTAGATCATGATCTTGCGGTGACGTGATAATGGTCACTAAAATCCTTAAAAAATCCTTAAAACAATTGTATTTATTTCTTGTACATGCAATACGCACCTGAAAAGCCTGACGGGATCACCTAAGGTATGTAGTATGTAATGTTGTAGGCATCATTAAGGATCATCAGGAATTATAGCATTAGCTTTAGTATTCGCTCGTTCCTTTCATAGTACGCAAACACTTTATGCTAGGGCCCGAGTGTTAACGCACGGGCCCGAAGGGCCTGGGCCCAAGGCCCTCAACAATAAAGGGCCCCCCCCATAATTGATAAAAAATATTTAATACTATTTTTTTTCAGAAAATAAAATAAAAAACTTATAAAACATGTTGTGTATGATTAAATTATACGCAAAAATTGGCATAACGGAGAGATGTGTCGCGTATCATCGGATAATATATTTAATACGGAATGTTGCTGGTTGACGCGTATCAATTTTAAACTGTACAATTCAATTGTCAAATTCAAAGTATTGTATTTTAGAAGGTATGTTAATCCAGTGTATAATCTCCTACTTGCTCATTATTATCCGTTCACCTTCCTATTTTTTTCTTATCTTACCTTCTCGTTGCACACGCAACACCGTAATTGATGAATTAAGATGGAACAAGTAGTTGAAGAACCTTTGCTGCCGAATCCAGAGTTCAACAGGAAGTATCTGTACTTTACACGTATTATTAGCATCTAAAATACCTATTGGATGTGGTCAGCGGGTCTAACTTGTTGCACAGCAGCACGAAACGTGTCTGGACCTGAAACTCTTTCTTGCACCTTCCACTCCTAAGATTGCATATTCGGTTCTTCTCTTTTAATTTTATTTTGCTCTTTCCCTCTCACATTTTCTCCTTCGCTTCAGTCTCTTTGCTACCTGTACAGCCGTCTTCGAATGAGGCCAATGGAATGCAGAGTCAGAATGATTCAGCAGAAGCCTGACTTGTACTGAAATATTCAGGAAGTAACACAATTTAATCGCATAAAACTTGACGTAATGTCACGTAATGCCCAGTATGCTGATATATGTTGCATTTAGTATTTTGCTTCTGAGTTCTGGGACCTAACTGCAAAATCTGTCATACAAATTCACACGATTTTTAAGTTGCTTTCTTTTCTTTAGAACACATGTTGCAAGCGTCCTCTTCCATCTTCCCTGTGTATTAATTTACTTCCATTTATTCTTTCATTTCTTTCACGTCACTCATTTGATTCTTCACTTTCTTCTCCAAAGCTTCCATGTTTTGTAATTCCTTCCCTTTATTATAAATTCACATAATAAAGAACCAACTGGTAGGAGGAGAACCAGGGCGAAATTTATACGTGACACACTGCTTCTCTCCCCGAAACTGAACACGACTCATTTAAATTAATGAATAACTAATGGCAACCGGTTTATTTTATTTTTTAGAATGTATGTACTCCGTGCCTCTTTACACGTAACATCTGATGAGTTTTTATCAGATCGTGTGTTATTTACTAATATTCTTGCTGATAGGGTTAACAGAAAGTGTTCTAAGCATTACCACAGTATCGAAAACCCAAGAATAGCAGCCATATTGACGACAAGGACCGGTTTTCGTTTTTTTTACACTGGAGCGCTGAATCAGTATATGGATTTTCCACCTGTTGAAATTTCCCGAGTGATTCTAGAAGTTCCGTTTGTAATTTGCAGATAGAAAAATTGAATCTGATATGCTAACACATGACTCTAAAATGACTTACCATTTTAAGAATGTGACAGAATATTGCCAACATTCATCCGCAAATAACTACTTATCACAAGAATCAATCTGGCATTCATCAATATGGCACTTTCGAAAAAAATATCGTTTCATTAACAGTTTCGCCTTCTAATAATATCCCGTGGACCTCACAGTTACGAAATATACAAATATACAAGCAAATCTGTCCCCCTTTGCGATTTGAATGTAAACCCTTCTAAGTCTCAATCTTATCTTTTTCTTCGCTTCTTTTTCTTCTTCAGGATTGTCCAAGTCTGAAATAAACCTGTGAAAACATTCCTTTCTTAGAAAACTTTCTGAAAAAAAAATTTCGTATTATTATAATTATTTTATGTATATATATATATATATATATATATATATATATACATATATATACCGGTATATAAATATAAATACCGGTATATAAATATAAAATAAGTATATAAATACCGGTATAGTTCACAATTTTATAAAATTGTGAAAAAGCAAAGGCTCTTTCAAGCCTGCGAAATGACTCATTCATTTTTCATCCTCGAAGAAAATAATACATTTTATGGAACATTTACATTGAAATAACTAATAGTTACATTTACAAGGAATGTGATCATACGTTCCTTCAGCATGTAGTTTGCTTTCACTTTCGCTTGATTACGGGGTTTCGTTTCTTATTTATTTATTGGTATATAAATACTCCGTTTTTCAATATAGAGCAATTTAATGGTTGAAACTGCGCTCTCACGGAGTAAGGCGTTTTCACGTTTGTGTAAGGTTTGGGAAGAAACTTGTTTCTCTAACTCAATGATCTCAGGTTTAGAAGTCGTGTGTGTAGACCATCTAGTGAGAGACATTGTTATTAAAGGTGAAGAACCAGTGCTAAGTAATGTTCTAGTGTGTGGGTAAGTAAGATATTTTCGGTGAAGATTTAATGACGTCTTCAACTGGAAAAGCGAAGTTCATATATGAACTCCTGCATTGAAAATAGAAAGATTTGGAATTTTCTTAGATTTTATTTGATATAAAAAATTGTGTACAAATGAGGGCAATACATTTTCGAAAATAATACATGACCATGGAAATGGAAACTCTTCAATCTTTTAATTATGACGACAATGTTATTTACATTCATTATAAATGTACAATGGCTCTGTGCTGTGGCATTGTCTTTAGAAAGTTTAGAAGATTTATTTGTATTATTCATTGCATTTCTTTCATCTTAATTGCCTTAGTCTAATATTTAACATGACGCTCAATAGCTAAGCAGCTTTTGCTGCTTCAGGCTACCAGTAATTCACTTAATAATAATCCACAAATTTTTCGGAGAATGTGAACGTCTAGACTCGTTTCGTCAACTTGTATTCAAAGTTATTTATACCCACGAGCTTTGTCGTTATTAATTTTTTTTTATTTTATCCTCCCTGCCTACGTTATCTTTTGACATCTTGTTGCATCATTTAACAGTTTTTTTCTCCCTTCCATCATTTCCATTTATTTCCTTTATTTGTTTGGCAGTTGCTTTCCCCTCTCGTCTTATTTGCCAGTGGGATTTTTTGTTATTGCGTACGTCGTATTATTTTTACTCGTGTTGCTCACGCGGGATATCTTCCGGAGAGGCGCGTGGCGCTGTCGGCGGTGGGCGTGAATGGAGTTGTCTTCCGGCGCGGCGCGGGGCGTCGTGCGCGGTGCGGGGCGGGGAGCACCGGCCTTGGGGGCGGCTACGCCAGCCGCCGCCTGGTGGACATCCGGAGGCGGTTGACGCATGCTGGCACGCGGAGGGGAATGCCTCGCGTCGCGCCGCCCACGCACTGCCCGCGCCCAGCCCAGCCCAGCCCAGTGCAGCTGCAATGGCGGCGAGGGTGGTGAGACTCCTGGTGCTGGACGGTGGTGGTGTCTTGGGTGACGCATGTCGTAGTATTGATCTAGGAAAGCGAAGTTAAGTGGTTGTGATTACTGGTTGGCGGTTTGAGTTCGTATGGCATGTAAAATTGGGGTGAGCAGGAGCGGATGGGGGTTGGGCGGAGGGCTGATTGCAGGACGGGGCAGGGTGGAGGACGGGGCGGGGTGGTGGGCGGTGCGGGGTGGGGTGGTGGGCGGTGCGGGGTGGGGTGGTGGGCGGTGCGGGGTGGGGTGGTGGGCGGTGCGGGGTGGGGTGAGGGGAGGGGCGGGGTGGGGTGGTGGGAGGGGCGGGGTGGGGTGGTGGGCGCTGCAGGGTGGGGTGGTGGGAGGGGCGGGGTGGGGTGGTGGGAGGGGCGGGGTGGTGGGCGGGGCAAGGCGCGGGTGGAGCGGGGGTGGGCGGGGCGGGGTGGGGTGGGGTGGTGGGAGGGGCGGGGTGGTGGGCGGGGCAAGGTGCGGGCGGGGCGGAGGTGGGCGGGGCCGAGTGGTGGGCGGGGCAAGGGGGTGGGCGGGGTAAGGTGCGGGTGGAGCGGGGGTGGGCAGGGCCGGGTGGTGGGCGGGGCCGGGTAAGACGGGGGGCGGGGCGGGTCCAAGTCACGGCGGCAGCTATGACGTGAGCAGAGGAACGCGACCAGTTATGTCGCGCGGTGACGGTCAAGAGGTGACGACGGAATGGTGACGTGGAGCAGAGGTGATGGGCGGCGGCTGGCGTAACCGCGCGCTCGCGTTGTTCCGTTGTTGACGCGCCGCAAGGAACATTGTTTTAGTTTCGATTCCTGAAGTTTTCGAAAATAGTTGAAATTGGTGTAGAATGTCTTTTGGAAAATTTGACGTAGTCTTATATCACATTCGGGGCGGATGGCGTTTATAAAAGGAAAAAGCATTTTCGTCCACATTTCGACCAGCTTTCGACCAGCAAACATTGGGCATCTGGAGGCGAGATAGAAATAAAGACCATTCTGCCCTCAGCTGACTGACACATGCCACCATTGCCACTGCGAACATCACTGCTACCTCCAAAGCCATTTCCAACTCCGCCTCCGCCTCTCCACCAAAAACTAATCTACCCGGCTTTTTTGATGAATCGATTATATTGTACTAGTTGAATGTGGCGTCGCCGACGCTTTAAAGTGTTTTAAAAGTATATTCATATGTTGAAAATTTCTTACTTCATTTATTTCATGCCTAGATTTGTTCAACTATGTTCTTACATGCAGCTGTTAATGTGATACTTCCGTTCAAAAATTTTCAACACCCAATGGCCTTCTATATTACCTCCAAACTGGATGTGAACTCGTAATATTACAATTTCAAAATTGTAATCGCCGTAAAAAATACTTGCAGGTACATGAATGATGCGAATAGTTAGAACTTAGTACAGCTATGTTTTGTACATTTTGTTTTCAAATATGAACATAAATTATTATCTGTAAGCTGTTGTTCTGCGTTATTCTCTAATGCTAATATACGATCATTCTCAATTAGTTCGGAAAGTCTGACACAAATTTTTCTACAACTACATTTGATTCCCCTGAGTTGCATATTTGCACTTCCATATTTTTGTCCTCTGTTTTAAGATTTTAAAACTCCACAAAGTCAGTCTAATTTGTGTTATGAAGGCGAATTCTCACATGTCTAGAATGGTGTCTCAGGACACGTCATAAGTCTCGAATGATGCACGGGAAATGGTTTAGCCGTGAGTGATGGAATTGCACATTCGGACACCCGAACATCCGCACACTCAAGAGTTACTCAAATACTGTGTAAGGATAATGTTTCCGTAACTGCTGTAACTTATCAAACGATGATCTATTTTTATGTAATATAGATTATTACTATTATGATACTTGCCGTACCAGAGTTTTATCTAGAAAGTGTTTGGTGGCGTGTTGTGTGTGTGTGTGTGTGTGTGTGTGTGTGTGTGTGTGTGTGTGTCTGTACGTGTGTTGTGACAATTTCAAATGAGACCCTCTCTCCCCTATAGTGAAGTAGCGAAAGTAAATCTGAGGGCCAATGTTTTAATTAGGGATGTAACGAGACATTGAGAGAGTGCAAGATTAGATTTCAGACAATCCGAAATTGATGATGATGAATTGGTAATGATTACATATAATAAAATTCACGCTATTTAATAAAATTGATCCATTTTCCAACAATATTAAGTGACAGCTCACTGTTATCAATTGTAACGTCAGACATTCTTCAAATTTTGGGAAAATGTCGTCATCATCCGAAGAGAAGAACTTCATAATTTCCCGCCCTATGCATTTGTATCTTTGAAGTATCTGCATTCTTTGTCATTGAATTCACGCAGAGCAGTTCAGTCAGCTGAATGATTTAGTTAACGTTGATTTAACGAAGGCAAAACACCCATTGGTGATCAATTAAGAAGATCTCGTAATTAAGAAAAGATTTCACATCTTTTTTCCTTTTCTTTATCTTAAAGGGAAGGTTATATTTTGAAATATACCCTAGGCTCCGACTGCTCTTATCATCCGGAGGATCATTTGCGATTGGCAAGCATTGAGGAAATCGAATATTTCCTTTGGAATGACTGTCTTGATAAGTGGGGATTTCACTTCTGTTGCGTCTTGGTACTGAATGGCATGACGGATATGCTGAGGATGTTGTGCAAATATTTACTCTGGTGCAAAAATAGACATGTGAAGTCACGGTGATGCAATTTCACGAGATGTTTTGGAAATGAAGAATACTTTTTGCGAAGTTGGGGGAAGAATATGTGGAAAAGCAGCGTCCTTGGCTCACTCTAGAATTATAAGCCAATCGTTTTTATTTTTAACTACGAAACAAAAAGCAGAGAAACCTGAATGTCTATCCTCTTTCATGACCAAGTCTTCAGTCTTTGATTTTGCGCATTTCTTCATTTCCTATGATGACATTATCCGTACACCGTTTTCTCACCTGATAGATTTCTCTGACATGAAATCATAGCCAGTTTGCACTTTCATTGCTTTCCAATTTTTATCTCGGAGTTTGGCGTGGTAATACCTTCATATTTCTTGTGAATGAATAAAAATACACATTCTCGTATGGCTATTTTTTCATGGTTCCCTACAAACAATTTAAGCATTTGTGAAAACGTTCCAGGTTTTACTATTTTCTCTACATTTACTGTTAATCACTTAAAAGATTAAGATGAAACTCACACCCAGCACCAAACACTAACACCCAACACTAATTATGTGAAAAGAGACGTATTGTACTGAAGTGAAATTTCTTTATGTTTTAAAATTTGTTATATGTAAACATTATTCCACTTTTGTACGTTTTTAACATACGCCTTCAAATGAAGATTAATAGTTCTGATTATAGGTTGTGCAAGAACGATTTGGAATGATGTAACTAAACCCGACTGAGCAGAGTTTCTTGAGGTAAAGAAGTTTGTCATATCCTGCTAACAGGACCAAATATAAAGGAATGAAAAAAATATGACAGTGTCTGAGGTATCGTACTTCAGCCTTTATCCAATTATTATTTTCGTTCAACTTTTTGGGTTATGAATCGTGAAAAGACACATCCTCAAAATGCGTGGAAACTCTAGTAGTACAGTAATGCCCATTAAAAATAATATGGAAGTTTGGTGCCAAATCGATGTTGATAACATCTTGAATTTTAGGTTTTCGATAAAAAAGGTACTGAAGAGCTAATGCGAGAATTGTGACCTCCTTTGTATAATCACTCAGGATTACCGTTATTATTATTATTATTATTATTATTATTATTATTGTTGTTGTTGTTGTTGTTGTTGTTGTAGTTTTGTGTTTGTTTTAGAGTTGATTATGGTTTCCGGGCATTCTTGTAGGAATGCTCGTTTAGCTATGCATTATTACACTTGAAAACTCCTCGGTTATGAAGTCAGGACAACGAGAGTTCCTTAGTGACAACGCAAAGAAAACCAATGCCAAAGACGAGATATATTCAGACCTCACTCACTACGCTCTCTGCACACCCGGTTGATTTTTAAAACACCTTCGGCAGTATGTGGACGTAGTCCATGACCCCCGAATTATATTAAGCTGCCGATGAGTCAATAGATGCTTGCTAGTCGATCGAAGTAGAAAGTCTGTCTTGGACGACACTCGATCTTCGAATCTCTGGAAGGGTAGAGTGCGACCATAATCATCCTTGGACTCTAGCTTTGTGCAAACTCGCATGCCAAAAATGGGTGTGGTTTTCTTTGAATCGAGGAGTCTGGAAAATCCTTGGAGAGGCTTTAATTCGGAGTCTGCTCTCGAATTGCTTCTAGGAATGGAACGCTGCATTTGAGGCTCACAATGGGGAAATCACTAGCTTAGCTATCATAAAAATGGTACTACAAATGAAATACAGTAAATGTTTTGTCATCAATATGTGATGTTCTAATGTATGATATATTATGTTGTAATGTGTTATGTACATGAAATCTAATACGTGTAAACATAAGCACAGACTCCAAAGTATTCATAGCAATAGCTTCTTCAAACATTCTGCTCTCAACTTATTTTCGTGCAATCCGAAGCCTCTGAAGAATTTAATAACAAACCTTTTTTCTATTACGAATGTTGATCATTTGTATTCATCTAATGTAACTAACGAGATTGAAAGTCCTTGAAAAATGTGTTAGTACTTTAGTTTTATTAAACAATTCAAGTTTCATTAACAAACCAATAAAAACAGCAATATGTAAAAAATTGAAAAGCAACATCAGAACATTTGTATCTATATACAATCTATTTGTCAGAATCGCTAGCCTATTTGAAGTGAGTTTAACGCATTTTACGAAAATATCGGTGGTAAATTTAAAAGATTATTTTTAGATCAAAGATTATTTTTAGATCATTAGCAGAGAGGGGAACTTCTATAATCATGCGAATTGCTATTTTGCCAGATAGTGTACGAGTTGAACAATTATTGTTAACAATTATTGTTAAAAAACGCACTGTTAAACTTTACACTATTTAACATGCACTATTAAATTTATTTAAATACGGAGTGTAATTAAAATTTTATATTGGGGAGACTTTTTTCGACATTTTCAAATTGTATTTGGGGGCGACGAATGAAACATAGCAGTCAAAGCCATGGTATACATTCGTATTTTGAGATTTAGGGTACCAGATCACTTCCTGGGTACGCGATTGGCCTCGCCAAACAGTTCATAATACTTATTTCATGGAATTCTTCACTACTTACCACACGTTTTCTGTCCTTAACTATATTGTATAGGCGATTCATTTATGGTAATTGAGTGTTCATGGTTATCGAAACCTGTCGCAACAACGTCCGTTGTAAAGGATCTAGAAGTCAGAAGCCGTCGTTAGCGGATTTGTAAACACTAATTTTCCAACCGTGCTTGTCACAGGCAACAGCGCGTAAGTCGTAAACCTACCCTGCTCAGTGGCTTCTGCCAATTAGTGAAGGTCGAGGTCGCCCCCGGGAGGAGGAAAAAGGACACGCGGAGAGGAACTCGTAAACAAGCTCCCTTACTCGAATTCCGAGGGGATTCCATTCCTTTGTGGAAGGAATATCTTTTTAGGTAAACCTCCTGGAGGGTCTACTTTCACCCGCGTCGTTTTCTAAACGGCCGTTTATGCAACACCCACGAAACGGGCGAAGGCGTTGAGCTGGCGCCAGGTCACCGCCGCCAGCCAGCCTCGGCGGTGGGTGGCGGCGCGGGAGGGGGCGGTTGGGTTGTGCTGAGAAACCTGCGCGTCATGCTTGAATGTGTGTAGGAGGCGCGGCATTGAAATGCCTTCTGCTGAAGGTTGTTTAAAGTGGTACGTCGGAAACCCGTGAGGTAAGAGAGATTCAGTGAAAGATTTGTGTGTCGTATGCAGGTGCTTGTATGAAAATACCTTCCGGTAATCCCCCTCGCGTGCATTGTTTCTTGGTATGAACCCAAACGTACAGAATGCACTACACATTATGCAATGCCAGTCTCCCCCAGATGTTGACGTGGACTCATCATTGAACATTACGGTTCGTGAATTTGTATGTTAATTCACTTAATATAAGTGACCTGCAGTAGCAAAAATGCTGCTGAACAAACCCTCACAAAATGTTTTTCCAAAGTAGTAGGTATTTTGCTCAAGAACCACAAAAAACAACAACAAAGAAAGTAAAACATTGCTGTACATAAAATATTTAAACAAAGTGAGTTTTCATGAATATTGCGTTAACATAGTTTGGTATAAATGGATACACAGAATTTACATACCAAGAATGTGAAAAGACGTTGCTATTCCTTAATCTAACGCGTGAATAGCATATAATATTTAATGTCGGGCGGCCTCTTCTTTTGATGTTTGCTGTTACATGACATTGGCTGTGCTGTAGTCAGTAACAAGAGTTCAAGTATTCAGACAGTACGTGCAGTACGAGGAATAATGCAATCAAATATTTGTATTTTTCAGTCGAAATCGAAACTTGCGATGTTTTTTTGTTTCTGCTTGGAATGGAAATTATTAATATAGATACATGAAATCTATTCTTCTATTTGCAATAATATTGTGAACGTCACTAAAGTCTTAAAAACAATAATTTGTATTAAACCCCACAAATATATTTATTTGAGACTTAACGATTTTCTTCAGTGATAGATGATAATGTTCTCATGAGGAGAACAATTGACACTTGACGAAAAGGGCGTACATTTATTGAATTTTTCGTCTGTACAATAAATAATTCACAGCATCTGATTAAAATGACTGCAAGTGGTGTTCTGTATACAATAATACCAACAGAATCACTCATAAAATATGAATGTGTTTAAGATTTGTATGTTAAAGGTACTATTATTGAAGAAACGAAATATTATGGTTGCTTCTCCAGTAAGGTTGAAAAGAAAAACCGTGTTCATTGTGGATTCACTTCTCGTCATTACGAAGCACAATTGCGATTAAGAAGAATCTTGATGCGAGTTTTCTCAGCCTACAAAAAGCCTTGTATATTAAAAAACAGCAAGTGATGGACGCATATAACCGGATATTTGTACTTCATTTGTTGTTTCAACCAAATTTGTATAAAAAGAAAAATTAGCAACTTGATTGATTAAGGAAATTTCTAATTCTTGACGTTCCAATTGCCTAGCTTTAATCCTCTCCATTAACCAGCATATAATTTCCACTTAAATGAAGTCCCACTGAATGGGTTCTAAATAATAATAATAATAACAATTTTAAAAAATGTTAAAGAACTTGGCTAAACTCCCGGGTCATTCAAAAGACTGGAAAGTGCAAGAAGTTGCTTTATTTGAAACAGCTCACATTTTGCGCAAAGTATTGTAGGACCGACAATCCTTAGGTAGCTGGTTGCAACCTGGAGTAGATTTTATATTCAACCAACACATAACATCTTAAGTCGTGATATAGAGGAATAATAATAATAATAATAATAGTGACCATAATAATGATAATAATAATAATCATATTCATCGTAACATCGTCATAACAAAAATAAAAATAATAGTAATCAAAACAACTTTGTAAAATCCTCGAGGCAATATGTGTTTGTAAATATTTACGTTCATTTTATACATCAACATCCCGTGCATTGACACGTAATACACATTTGACTGTTATGTTCTGAAGTAAGAGGAATGACAGAATTACATTTTCGGCGACGAAATAAATCTCGTGTTTCCGGGTGAGTAATAGACGGAAGCGAGAAACCGTCTCTGGCGGAGATAGTCGAGGGAATGCCCTACTTGCAAACAGCCTGCTTCTTATCTCGCACACAAGGTCGGTGGGAGACAACTTTGTTTTCTCCCATCGTAAACATGTGGCCCTTACGCCATCCACAATGCATTTACACAGTGATTAAAGACACAAAAGTTACTTATAATCCGACTGATTGTTAATACTAAACAAATTATTTCCTTTTATATAACAAATGTTTTTTCCAGTGAACATTGTGGTATTTTTTCTTGGACCCCACCTGACTATTCAACATGTATATGAATGGTAATGGTAAACGCCAAATGAAATGTTTTGTTAGTGGAAGTGCTTCTAGCAGTTTAAAAACAGTGTGAGGGTCACTATCTTAATCCCATGGGGTGAACTTATTTTTAACATTGTATTACCAGATGGTTTCATTAAAATATTTCGTAAAAATGGATCAGGTAATATATGGCCAATGTGCACGAAGGTTGGCATTCTTTCGGAGAAGTCAGGATATGAATTGATGGGATGTTGGGACTCGTCCCCCCAAGAGTGTTTGATTTATCCTGCAGGGAAAATGTTACTTTATTTCTTCGAGGAACACTTAATCCATTTCTAGGTTCATCTATTATGATTTTCGAACTTTGAAATGTTAAAATGAAGGAAATTGAAAAACAACGCAGTTGAACGTTTGAGCGATTTTGGTTTCTGAGGCATGTCTAGTGATTCACCTATAGGCATGTGAATAGACGAATTGCGGTCTCCGAGGCGTATGCTATACCAAACATTGCAGGACCATGATCTGCCGTAAGAAACGGGAGACAAGGTGAAATGTTGCACAACATTTCGAAAGTGTGGACGTATGTCAAGACGTGACGCCAGTATCCTACCTGATTTCGATACCTTCAATTGTGCATTACTTTTCGACTTCAGTCCTCCTACCATCTGAAGTAAAGCTTCAAAATCAGTAAACCATAGTTGGGTGAAGTTACTTAAGTCCATAGTATCTTACGGACTAATTTCATTAATAACATGCTCCATATAGAACATCTAGAGAGATAATTCGCCTAGCAAGTCTAGAAATGTGTACTAGGCTTTGCGATTCATTCTGACTGCTGCGTAAGTAAAATTTTCCGTTCTCTCCCGTCCCTAAAGTTTTGAAATTTTTTCCTGGAGAAAATCGCCTATTCGCATCCCGGAAGTACTATTACGGACATTAGCGATAAATATAGTAGTAATTAAGTATACTTGTGTTTTTCATTAAAATAAGCGATTTTAAGAAGTAACACTTTTGTTTATAACTCAAGAGCTGTATATTTTTGGAACTCTATCATTGAGACCATTTTACAATAACATAATTAAACAAAATGCCAGTAAGTTAACTAAGTTGATTTACCAATATAAAGTAACTAGTGGTACTACAGAAAGGTTATGGTGCCACAGAATGACTCTTGGTGCTATAGACTTTCCCGTATAAGTTTTCTATTCCCTTTTGTCTCCGCTAGCTATTCGGACTTGACACATTCTCTTGCCAGCTGTCATCTGTCGCAGCCCAAAATAGATTTTTTGACATTTTATTAATTTTTCGATTTCCTAATAGTAGAACGGAAATATTATTTTAAGAATATTAAAGAAAAGAACAGTAAAATCTCGCCCAAATGCTACTGTAAATGTGTAATTTGAAGCTCGGTTTCATAGAAAATTTTTGAGTTTTAGAAAAACTTCATTTGAAGTAATTTGAAGTACTTTAACTCATAAATCCAATAGTGTTTTTAAATTGCTGGTAATGTGAATATTAACGGTATGAGAGATCTTTCAAAAAAATTACATTTGGTAATTTTTGAAAAAACGAAAAAATACGCCAAAATGAACTTTACGTCATATTAAAGAATGTAATTAGCACTATCTGTTCCAAAAGTTTGAAGAAATAATTTGGAGCCATTTTTGAGAAAATGGCGTTTAAGTGTTTCTGAAAATGCGAAATATTGAGCTAGTTTTCACAGTAAACGGTTGAGTTTTTGAGAAACTCCATACGACATTATTTAAAGCACATGTACTCATAAATATAATAATTGAACAAATCGCCGCTAATGAAAATATTATCGACGTGAGAGACAAGTCAAAAAAATTATTATAACATTTTTGTAATTTTTGAAAAAAAAAATAGAGCAACACTCATAGAGTCATCTCATTATGTCATCTCATAGAGTACACTTAGCACTAACCTCACCAAAAGTTTATCTTAAAAATTTGGAGCCGTTTTTGAGAAAATCTTGCTTTTGTATTTTTTAAAATTGCACATTTTGCACACAATATTGCGCGAAAAGTACTATAATTAAAAAAAAACTGTACATGACCTTAATGAAAGAACTTACTATGGAGAACAAATTTTATTTGAAAGAAAAATCTCTATCTTTAATTTTGTAGTTATAGGAAGAGGCCGAAAAAATTCAAACTTTTGCGAGTTAACCGTGAAATTATAACCTATGTCACCTTTACAAGTGTATTTTCCTCTATTCTTACAAGAAATTTAAAGAAAAAATTTGAAGCCGTTTTTGAGAAAATTTTGAAAATGTCCGGTTGGCTTTACGTAAAGTATCCCTCATTTTGAAGAATGTTTTTCAAAAGCCACCTCGAGTGAAATCAGATCGGATGAGGAATTTTCATTTTGGAAGAAATCGTACATATGGTTTAGGCGCTAGTGTTGTTCACAGACAGACAGACGGACAGACGGACGGACGGACGGACGGACGGACAGACGTTTTGCTTTCAATTGGTTTTCCGGTTTCAAGAACCCACAAAACAGGGATTCTGGCTGCACCGCGTGTTAGGGGATTTTTTTTTCTTAATTGAGCAACTGGTTTTATTCAGTTTTTCATCATCAGGGCCCGGCAATTAATGTTTTTGCCGAAAGTTCACCGTTTTTTCGAGCTGCATTATATAACTTTCCCTATATTTGTACTATGTATATTACTCCGTATATACGTACGTATACGGGAAAGTAAAAATGTAAAGTCATCCCATCACAGCAGTGGGTTATATCGGTCAGACGGTCACAGTACAACTGTATTGTTGGGACATGACTGACTTGTTCATTTTTAATTTACATTGTTAAATCAAATGAGTTATTCTATTGACTTGTTCGTGTGCTGTTTTAATTATGTCTCATTGAATATGGCCTTATTGATTGCAACGCGTCGCCTTCGTTTTGTAAAATTGCACTCCTAATAAACATCTCTTCATCTTCTTTCATCTAGATTCAAACATTCTAATTCATTTTCCCTGGAATAAAATTATACTTTAGTATGGAAATATACTATTGATTCAATATACATTTTTTAAAATTTTCTTTACCTTTTGGGGATCTGTGTTTTTTTCGCAACGTATTCCCGAATTATTCAACTCTCTTCCTGCAATTACGAAATGCCTCGGAGAGAAGTTAATTAGACAAATTACTGTTAGTTGTAAGAGCGATTTTTGGACCACAAATTGACCTTATAATGACACAGTCAAGCTCCGAAAATTTACAATGTGAGTAATATCAATCTCTGCCTTACATTTACGAACATCTATGTTAAAATGAACCTTTTGAAAACATCCTTTTTTGCGTTTTGCAATTGTTGCAACGAAAGACATAATTCTGATGATTGAGCAAAATGTTCTTCGTACTTACTATACGGATATTTAACTAAAATAGGAGAAAACCAAAATTTAATTATTTTAATGTGTGTTCCATTCTTAAATTAAAATAGGATCGTGTCAATGTTCTGATTTGAAGGAAATTCGAAGTGTTATTGAGAAACTTCATAAAGGATAATTTTAGAGAAATCAAAATACCAATTTGTTTGAACCCAGAGGTTGCTATGACTCAATCCTCACAAAATTTATCTAAACTATTTTAGCCTCTCAGCGATCCACTCCGAGTTGATGGTTACATCATTGCGTTCGAGTAATTGCTATGTATTTCAGGTTCTTGTGTCAATCCTAAGTGGTCATCACACTCAGGGAATCAGAAAAACTCGTAACCATTGAGGTCTTGAAGGAATGGAGTTTTTAGGTCTCAACTCTCGTTCTAACACTAGCTCAGCTGATTATCCCTTGCTGCCTTTGATTAGTGATGCCACCCATGTCAACTGCTAAGGTCATTGTAGGTATAGAGCATGATTTTTATCGCGGGAATTGGCGGTGATCTTCCCTCGCTCGGTGGCGAGAGGGAAGACCAGGTATCTCCCACCATCGTGGCACTGCCACAGTCAGGACAAGCTCTAAGTTCCCGACTGATCTCCCGACAAGTGTGGTAGTCTAGTGCAAGTTCGTGTGTGGTAAGTAAGGGATGAGGAAAGAACAAGGAATAGGAAGGAAAGATCGCGCGCGGTCCGCGGCCCGTTTGTTTGGGAACTGCTCTGGCATTCTCCTGGTGTTGATCGGAGAACCAACAGAAAAACCGATTAGAGCAGCGAATCGCTAAAATTTTCCTCCGGACAGCGGCTGTACTCGATCTTGGTGTCTAGCTAGTGTCGAAAATCCTGCCTCCGTCGGGACTCGAACCCCAGGACTTCCCGACCAGAGATACTGCAGTGTCATCAATTGATATCCGAAGCCATCTTTACCGGTGCTGCCTTTGAAGAAGATACGAGGGTCGGTCAAAAAGTAATGCCCCACATTTTCCTCTTCATCAAATAATAAAGATAGTTGTTAACCCTTCAAACTTCCGTATTTCCAGCGTTGGTGTATGAAGTTTCAAGTCTCTCCTACAGACGAAAGTTTCTTAACGAACTTTTAAACTGTAGACGACGTGCGTTACAATCTACGTGCTATGATTGAATTACTTTTTGCGGAGAAGGAAACTGTTGTGAACATCCATACAGGCTTGCGTGCAGTATATGGCACCTCTGCCATCGCCAGGGGTACCGTTGGACGATTGGGTAGACGAGTTAGAGCTTCGAAATGTGAAGAATGGGATCTCCATGATTTGCCGCGGTCTGGGAATCCCCCACAGCGACGAGTTCTGACATGCTGTTTTGGCTCATTGATGGTGTCATTCATGTTGATGTTACGCTCAGAGGCAGTACCATCAACTCAGCTCATTACATCAAAACTCTAAATACCCTAAAGAAGCATTTCCCGCTAGTTTGACCCCAGAAGAATTGTGCACGAACCTGGGTCTTTCTCAATAATGCAGATTATTGTGAAAAATCCATTTTTGTCTCTTTGAGCATTGAAAAACGCTATTCGCGGAAGAAAATTTGAAGATGCCAGAGTGATCCGCCATGTGAAGGAATGGCTACGTCGTCACTAAATGACTTTGTACAACACGATGGGTGGAATTTATAGCAAGTAAAATAACCATGTATTATAAATATTAATGTTATGTATATTTACATACAAATTTCAGGTTCTTCCAATAAATATTTTTGGAGAAAAAAATGTGGGCCATACTTTCTGTCCGATCCCTCGAACACATTTTATAATAATTACACGCAGGCTTAAATACTAGGATGACAATTCGTAAACTGAGACATCACGTAGGCCCCTTGCGCGGCGCACCCACTTGTACTATACTTTACACACTAGTTACCCGGGAAAGAAAAAGGTGTTAGGAAGGAATCAGGAACTCAAGTAATATGTTGTTCTTTACATGAGAGAATATTGATTCCGGACGCATCAACTACTATGGTCACTAGTCCCACAAGTGTTGTGAATGTTATATTCCGGGAGGCTGGTTAGAGGTTAGAGTCCGGTCTAAAGTTCTTTCTCAGCAGGAGCGTGATATCCAGCGCCGACCTACACGTTGGATTATAAATTCCACCCATCAGATTTCTCCCTCAGCAGGGCACCTTCCCAGTCGGGACAATATTAGCTCCCTTCTGCAATGTTACGACATGCGTGATATTGTAGAATTGTGTGTGCATGCGTGTGTAAGAGAGGGTGAGAGAATGAGGGAGTGAGAATTTCAAGGAGGTGAGAGGTTCAAGGGGGGCGAGAGTGGGAGGTCAAGGAAAAGCAAGGAAAAATCACGGGCGGCCCGTGGCCCGCTTGTTAGGATGGTACTACGGCATTCTCCTGGTATTGATGGGAGAAAACGCGGAAGATTGTATAACTACCGATCTGAGTTACTGGTTACAAGAATTCTGCTCTAGACAGCGGCTGAATTGGACCTAGGAACTTAGCTGTCTAACTTGTGTCGAAAATTCGCCGCCGTCGGGAAAAAAGCCTGGTCAGAGACGCTGCTACGGCAATGGATGCTTACACTCGGGCATCTCATACTGTAGAATCTGTACTGTAGATCGACGAACAGACTGACGTTTCGAGAAAACAAAATTCGCTACAAGGTCACACAACAAGTAAATTTTGTATGTACTGTGAATACCAGGAAGTCTTACTCTACGAGTATCTTTAGGAGCAATAAAAATAATTTTTTTTTGGTTTAGGGACTTGTTTATCTGACAAAAAAAACGGCAGAAACGAACAATTTAAAAAGTTTTCGTACTGAACGGAGAGAGCGTGACTAATGAAACAATATAGGAAGATATCAAATTCCTGGTTGGATATGAACGATCACGTTCACATTGTGGTTAAATGTCTGTAAGAATGGTGACTAAATTTCCGTCATAAGCGCTGAAGCGGACGTTATGCCTTTATGCGGGATTATATGACGTTCTTTTAAACTAAGGGAAAATGTTATATTCGTCATTAAATAAACGTCATAAAATACGATCGTCGGTATTAATGCTGGCTTTGCGTGGCGTCTCTGGTGGATATTTTCACGTCAATATGTTTTATTTGTGCTTTGAGTTCAAAATAAAATAAATTTTAAATAGATTTCAGTTGACCGGTATTCTCCCTACAATTATTAATTCTATCACAACGCGTATCGTCGATTTCAGCTAATACCATCAATCAGGTTTGGGCAAAATACTTTAAATTTAGTATTTAAATACTTCGCCAAAATACTTTGTTAAATGACCATAGTAGTTGATGCGTCTGGAATCAATATTCTCTCATGTAAAGAACAACATATTACTTGAGTTCCTGATTCCTTCCCTAACACCTTTTTCTCTACCGGGTAACTAGCGTGTAAAGTATAGTACAAGTGGGTGCGCCGCGCAAGGGGCTTTTTTTTAAAATAAAATTCTGGCCCTCAAGAAAATGTGCGCAGATAAATTTCTTTCCCCACACGTCATATACAGTTTTTACTGTTTTTTTGACAAATAAATAAAAAAATAAAAAAATAGGTATTTAAATAACTCAAAATACATTAGGTTTTGAATTGCTAAAGACATACATATTTCAAATACTCAAAATACACTCAATACAATAAATTAGCATTATAACTTTTTTATTGCAACAGTATTTTGTAATTGTCAATTACAATCAATTACTAATTGACAGTCATGCATTTCTAAACAATAAATAAAAAACCTTCAAATATACAACACTTTCACTTATACTTTCACAAAAATACTTTCGAATACAAAATGATATCAAAAATATATCTAACTCAAATAAACGGAATTGTCTTTTAAAATGCCTAGTTTTTCAAACAAATCATCAGACAAAAAAACCCTAGTTGGGGATTGTATAAAACTCGCAAAGTTGAACTGGCGCTGATGAACATTAATTAGTGTTATAAGGAATAAAAGCGTTTTTATAGTCGGATAATCGGCCAGCACATCTGAATAATTGAAATAAGGTAAAAATTAAATTCTTGTATGTACCACGGGCGTTATCTGATCCAAATGATCTCGGACGACAAAAAGCCCTCGGGGAAAAGGCCCTACGTGTTTTTGTTAACGCTCCATCGTTAGAACCTTTATAACATCCTTGGTGCTTAAATAACTATAAAGCATACATGAAACCCGGGCTAAATGCCAAAATGTTAAAATATGCATTGTGTGCTGAAAAGCGTGGTGTCAAGCGCAAACCGGTGTAAGATGGGCTATCTGAAATTGTCATTCTTAGTAGTTCAAATTGTCGGCACTAGACAGCGCACTATTCAAGTCCCGAGAGCTTTTGAAATAGTTTTTTTTTAAATTTTATCTGGGAATTCCAGTTTTGGCACTTAGCATGAATTTCACTGAGTATTATGTTACTTTTAATATTTTAAATCTTTTAATTGCGCCAGACAAAGCCTTTTGATACATTGCTTCCGTTTGAGGGGCAACGGGTTTGAATCTTGAATATGTGATTGTGTGTCCGAGGAGTTCGTCTGTGTAGTACATAGGATAACAGTTTAGGCAAAATATTATAAAATTCAAATGTCTGGTGGGTGAACGTCCGCTATCAGAGAGCCGTATTAGGAAGTCAATGGATACGGAATAATCGGCCTTAATTGACCACAGATCCTTACAAACCATTTCGCTGTCGTTTGACGGTTAGAATATACCGCATACCGATATTCTTTATGCTCTTTTCGAGAGTGTACAGCTTTCTGGCTTGGGATCCTGACTGTGGTGCGAGGACTTTAGAACAGTGAAAACCCCCTAGAAGCCGTGTCATACTTAAGGCATGTAAAAGGTCCCTGACTAAATGCCCACCAAATTCAATCATCCGACATTTTCCATCTTAATCAAATTTCATATTCGCTCAGGCGGGGAACGCCTCAAGAAATGAATAAATATTACCGAAACTGTTGTTGTGGCGCCCCCGGTCGGATAATATACAAATCTCAATTTACTGGCAACACTGGGAGACTAATAGATGGTAACCATAAACTCATTTTCTAACAACCACACTTCTCACCAATTTCATCCACTTCAAGATAAATTTGTGGTTAATTAGTGAACGTGGAGATAAATGTCTGGGCAACGCCAATCTATTCCAGTTGGTAGTGAATGAAAACAATTTTCGTACTCTTGAAGTTATGTACTTGAAGAACACCTAAAAAAAATACAGTATGTTCCATTAGTATTAATACATATCCATTATGAAAAATAAATTTTCTATTGCCTTCTTTTTTATTACTGTCATGAAATATTTTCTTTTTGTGTACTGAAGAAAAACTGTTTACAATACAATATATACTCGGTATTTCAAAAAATAAAGCATATAAAAAATGTAGTAAGAAAATCTCTTCAGTTTGGCTACATTACCTACCTTTCTTATTCGTACACTTTAAACCCGTAGTGCGAATTTTGGTGTAAATTGGCCTCACAACTTGTTACTTATATCAGTAAAGCTGTGCTGCATGCTTAGGAAGGTAGTAGTTACTTTTGAGGCGACATTGGATTCAATAAAGATAAAAATGCCAGAGACGAAGGAACTTAGTGAGGTTTCAAGGAACATTGTGAATTTAGCCATAAGAGGATTTTATTTCAGAAAAGTAGGAACATAGGTGAACAAATCGCATTTCATTGTTCAGTACACAGACAACAAATTTAATGAGAGAGGAAATACCAAAAATGCCAAGAGAAACGGTAAGGAAAAATCAACGAGAGAGAAGAGCAGTTAATTGTGAGAGAGATTGCAAGAAAATCCCCTTTCATTGTGCCACATCTACAATCTCTAGTTTAAACAATAATAGCAAGCATACTACAGGAATTAATAAACAAAGGTTAATATGGAATGTCCCCAAACATCTCAAAACGGCAGCAAAATATCCAGACTTCAACCCCCAGCGAACATTTATGGGCAAATTTGTAGAGGAAAGCTTGTAAAGCGTATGTATCCTGCAAAGATGATCTGGAAAGGACAGTTGTAGAATAAAGGATGACCATCACGCCTCAGACATGCAGTCGCCTCATTAGATCAATGGATCGGAGATGCCAGGCTGTTGTAAAATCAAGAGAATTTCCCCACTAAATATTAGAAACCTTTATTTTGTTATATAGGATGTCTTGGATACTATATTACTTTAAGTGTAAGAATAGTAATGACAGACATTTTTTTCCTTGTTCGTTTCGTTGCTCTGCATTTTTTTCCATTTAGTAAACGAAAATCTGCTTTTTATATTTTGATCTTGAGATGTCTAAAATTCTATAGAAAATAAAATAAAATTCACTTCAAAAAATTAACTACTTTTTGTTAATGTGTCATCACGCTTGTATGAATAATAATGGTACACACTATATATGAAATATCTTTCTTTCCTGAAATGAAGAAAACTGTATTTCATTTTCCAGAAAGCCGTTTTTACGATTGAATCTACACAAGATCTTTGAACTGTTTTCGTATATTTACTTCCGTGTAGCAATTTACATTAATGCCTGATAATACTGGACAAACGCAAATTACTATTCTTCAGATTTTACGAAATGATCCAATTGGCAAGAAACACTTCATTTTTTATTCCTACATTCCCAGACTCTTTCCATTTTCTCAAAAGTGTGATGTTGATTTCTCAGTTCATTAATGATTCCTATCATGCGTTTTGTGGATAGGAAAATCTACGAAACTGAATACGAGAGGTCAGACACACGAAGATATGAGAAGCCGCTTAGCGCGTGGCGTGCGATAACGCTCTTGGAAACAGCTTATTTTCGAATGAGACCAGCTAAAGGAGGCCACTTGTAACAGCGTGTGTAATGATGTACCCAAGTGATAATAATATTCATGGATGCCGTCTTTTGTCCCTTTCTATTTTCACGTTTGTGCTTAGACATTGCTAGAAGAAGTCATCACGACAGTCTAGCTGACAAAACTATAAGCCATTTATGTAACAATTTATACATAGTCGCAATTTTGTTTAGTTTATCATATTTTTAATTTGGTTTGTGTTAATGTTTTAGTTTAGGACTAAATAAAAGGAATTATTTCAGCCACGTTGATAAATTTTAAAAATAAAAATCAGCATTACGTAACACTAAAAGCCAGAAACGGCGAAAAAACGTTTATTTCCGGGACCTGGTAACGAAAAAGTGGATAAATCTTATCCCTATTTATAGTCAATTTCTTCATCTAACATCTAAATAGTGGGAATCCATGTTTTTTGGATCCTTGATACTGAAATATCGATTGACGACACAACGTCCGCCCGTCCGCCCGAAGTCCGAAATATGCTTTGAAAGGTTTTCTACTTTCTATTTTATCCACCCGTAATTGGTTAATAAGTAAATCAAACAAAAGTAGTAGTAACATTTATCATCTTCAAAATTCTTTCACTCCCATTCTATATCTTGGTCGCAAAGGAAACCTGAAAAAGGTAAGAATATTACCGTTGTTTCGAACCTTCCGAGTTTAGTACTGGTGGAAAAAATTGTTTTTTAACCATTGCAATGCTTAGGTACACATAACATACGCAAAGAAAAGATTTTTATTTTATTTTCCAGGTAAATAAAGTTGTCATTTGGATTATTATACTCGCTCTTCACATCTGCTCTGACTCTTTTTTTTTGTCAACCTTACTTTCATCAACTATTTTTTCTATCTTCTTCCTTTTTACTAATCTTCAATGCAGTGCTTTATTATTAAAACAATCGATTTAAGATAATTAAGTCTGGACATTTAGAATAAAATCATGTCCTTCTCGGAAAAAGAAGTATGCGGCTAAGAAATTCATTGTGAGTTTAATGAAAAGAGTAACACCCGAGATCATACCTTCTTTCTTCGCCAGTTGGTGAAAGGAGCGTAGCAAAACTTGCTTGGTCAGACGGAAGAGCAGGCCTCATGGCCTGAATCTCGCCACGTAAAAGGCATCAATCCAATTCAATTCATTTCAATTCAATAAAGGTCAAATGTTATATTCTTTACAGTTCATTACCAAGTCAATCGATAGGCGAAAGTGAAATAAACATTTTAGTTATAAATGAAAACCCGTTAGTTGTATGGTTTAATATTAGATTTATGAAAAATGAATAGACTGTTTTCTTTTAATTGGAACCTATTGAATATAACATTAATATACTATTTGTGAAAGTGTAAGCTAATAGCTGCTAGACCTAATTCGACTCAACTACCTACAGTGTTTAGGTTTGCCAGATGTTCACTATTTGAGTGAACTGTTCACTATTTCAGATATTGATTCACTAATTAGAAAATGAGAATAGTGAACATATACAAAGATCTTTTTTCAAACTCGACTAGAGCTGACGTTGCCTTGTTGGGAATCCTGGCTATCGCGCAGGTCCACGCAGGGTCTTAGTTTCGTCCCAAATCGCAACAGAATGGAGGTTGAGTCGGTTGCACATTTTTTTTAACATTCCGTAAATGTGTGCGGAAATTAAAGAATTATTCAATAAGATTTATGACTTTGTAAAAGTTACTCAATCAAGCAAAAAGTATTGTCGAAAATAGCTAATTGATTGAGTTAAATAATAAGGCATTTCCAAAGGATATTATCTGGAGATAATTATAGTAAAGCAGATAATTGTGATGTTAATACGTTTAATTATTTACTACTATATCATTATTCAAAGATCTTATATTATTATAGCTGATGATTGTTATATTAATGTGAAAGTGTCATTGTTCAAAAATGTATGACCTATCTTACTACTCATTCCTCCCGCCTCCCGGTTCACTATTTTCTGAAGACATATCTGGCAACCTTTACAGTGTTCAGTACCTCATGGTGGAGAGTTGTCGTGTGATTTTCAGTGCTTCCCTTAATCTTATCGAGTTCTCATACCCACATCCTGAAGAAAGGAAACACATCCTGGGAAAGAAGGAAAAATGCGGTCAACGTGGTAGACTGTTGTCCGTGGATTATCTGTCCGAACAAGATAAATTTGAGAAATTTCAATAACATCTGGAGACATCTTAGCGTTTTATATTTATTCTAATTCATGTCTACTTTGTTCTAATTTTTTAAAATCTCGTCGCTTTTTAGCAATTATGGCTCTCTCAGCGACCCGTCCAAACCGCCACATCGCAAATCTCTTTCCTTTGTCATTTTCGTTTGATCGCTCTATTTCGGGATGGGGCCTTTTGCTCTTCGGCTGTCGGGAGAAGCCCGTAGACCCATCTGTCAGTCTTTAGTTGGTAGCATTGCCGGGGCTCTCCGTAGGCCCATTTCGAGGAAATAGCAGCGCAGAGAATGGCGGAGAGAATCAATGAGTAGGAAGTTGATTTTCTAGTGGGTGATGTAAGGGGATTGGAAAAGCCCTATCATACCCCAACACTAGCAAACATCCATACTCAGAGCGGTTTTCGATCTCGTGACCGTTGGAACCGATGCTGCTAAGGAGCAATCGCCTGATCTATTTCGGCTAGCCAGATCGGTGTTGGTATTTGACGTCTAGTTATTATTCTTATGAGTGATTATTTCAAATTTATAGAAAAACGTTTTACTTATCAAAACTGCTAAAAACTTGAAATGGCGCAAGGAGGGAGAGGTGGTAAAATTTGCATTTACTCTTCACAAGAGACCATCTCAGCTGGTCAAGGGTAAACTTTATGATCCAATTCAAGTGGGAGGGCAAGTATACTATAGAATGCGAACCGAATTACTATGTAGTACATTAATTTGTATACCATGTGTACTGTAGTATCATTTTTGAACGAATACCTCAGAGTTCACAGAATATTTCACGAAACATAATCTATGCATGTAATATATTTGGTAATATTCAGGTAACTTCATTGCTTAACAAATACTATTAATCTTTGCCATTATTAGTAAAACCTTTGTTTTATTGCAGATTTTTATCAAAATCCTGGAATTTTTATAATGTCAAAAGGTTTTCCATATGCAATGCTATAAATATGCCTCCCAAATGATTTGAAGCAAATATGTGATAATCCTGCATTTTCCTGCATAAAATGCCAAACATACGATGACTTTCAAACGAGCTTGCGAATCTTCAATTAATTTTAAAATGGCATTCATTGCGCACCTCGCTCAAGTCTTGGAAAGAGAAAGTGTTTCGACAGACTGTTAATTTTTCCTCATACTCTCTGCGACATTCCTTGTGGAGTGTATCTCTCTGTGGACGTACCTCTACTGTTTGTTTTCTCACCTGCTGCCTTCAGATTACTATCTACTAAGCTTATTACCATTACGTAAACTCAACCGACATTTTATTTGGAATAGATAACTTATTACAGTAGTTTCAATGGTGACAAACGTTCTATGATACAATAGATATTTTTTTGCGCGAGTGTTTTTAAAACAAGGAGATAAAAAATCTTTCTGAATTAGTCTTAATGCTAATGTTCCAGAAAATGTTCATTTTGGTTTGAGTAAATTAAATTTTACGTATTGTACTGAATTACATTTTCAAATCTTGAGTCACTGATAAACGGCATTTTCTACATTTTGAATATCATGAATGTTTTGAATATCATACATTTTTATTTGATTCTTTTGGATGCGGTGGGTGGAAAAAGACAGTTAATTAGGTATAGGTTTGGTGAGTAGTGTTTTATATTAAAACCCTGGCTATGAATCATCACATCCTATTTTGTACGATTCAACTGAAAACGAAGCGTAATCGAGTTTATATTTCGTTTGTTTATACGTTTTAATTGTATTTGAAAAATAAATAAATCTTACATACCAAAATCAAAACATCACCTGGCTTCCTCACAATAAAACAGTCAAATATCTTGGAGTTCTGTTCGATAAAAGACTTACATGACGGTAAAATATTACTCACCGAATAGCTCTAGCAACTAGTAGAGTCCACCAATTATATCCAATTCTCAAAAAAAACAACATCCCCCCTACAATTGCATGTGGCTACTCACCTCTATAAAGCAATGATACGACCCATACTTTCCTATGCTTCCCCAGTCTGGGCTGCCGCTGCCAAAACAAACATCCACAAAATTCAAATTTATCAAAATAGATTCCTACGGACCATCACTAAAGCTCCCTGGTACATTCCAAATTCGCAGTTACATATTGAACTTGACATTACACCCATCCCCGTCCACTTCTCCCTCTTAGCCTTAAAATTCTATTCCAATATTAAAGATCCCTTCCGCCATTCACTTTCATTTAGGTAAGCAAAATCCTCATCACAAAGATTTAAAACAAAGCTACCAAGAGAATTTTTCGATTCCCCGTAGACTAGAACTGATGAGCCTTTTCTCATGATGAATCATTGAAGCACGATATTGTATCATATATAAAACTAGAATATTATCTAAGTATATATACATTACTATTGTATTTATCTTATGCGGCTGCAGAGGGCCATTGGCCAAGCTAGAATAAATAAAAAAATAAATACAATCTAAATTATTATTATCATAAACTGATTATATCTACATTATGTAAAAGTAATTTTGAGATAATGGTTTTGTGAATTCAATTAAGTTATCAATTCAAAAAAATTTAATAAAAATATCTGACAAGCACATTGTCACCTGAATATTTTGGCATAATATATTTGCGTTGTCGATGTAAAATAAGTATATTAATAAGAATCGTTTGCAGCAAAGGCAAAATAAATAATATGAAGAATTCTTTGTACACAAGGAAAACTACAGAAGTGAGTTTTTTTAACCATTATTTGAGTTTTTTCACTAAAAATATCACTACTATGTACGTGTCAACAATTGCATTCCCTTTGATTACGATGGGCACAGTATTCGTTGTCTTTTATAGTTATAACACCATATATTACGATTTAGAATGCTATTACTTCCAAAAAGGCACAGCTTAATTACACACTCCATGCTTTTATGAGGCTAAAGGTGGCTCCACACATTTGGCATTCGCCGAGCAGCGACTGCTCTCCCGATCCCGACCAGCTGATGTGTTCGGCGAATGTTTTCTCCCTTTGATGTGTCCAAAAGACCGACAGGCTGTGAATAGGGCGAGCGCCGAATGTTCGTCACTCGGCAAATAGCAAGTGACCCATCCACACTACTCGGGATTCGGCGAGCGGTTGCTCGCTGTTCGCCGAATAGCGAATGTGTGGAGCCGCCTTAAGGAAAATACCAATTTCTGCAATGTCATGATATTCTGCATTCAGATGTGTACCTCAGACTATATTTTTATGGTATGTAAAGATTAATTAGTCCAGAAAAGCGGAGTGTGATACTTATCTTATACGACAGGGTTTTCCAACTGGCGGCCCTCGGGCCGCATGCGGCCCGCGATGCCATTTATTGTAGCCCGCGAAAGATTATTAGTCCTAAGTGAAAATCCCTTGCATTCATGTCGGGCGAAAAGATTTGCATGGTATTGCCTGATATCACGCATAGTTCCATTCTCCCCCCCCTGTCAGTGTAGTTGAAAAAACTGCCGAGATGAACAATATGGGGAAGTCAGGTGCGGATCCCACCCTAAGTTATGTAAATAAGGCCCGCAACCATATTAAAGATTTTAACTGTGGCCCTTGAGGCCTTGCAAGTTGGAGATATAAGATATATTGTTTTTTTTGGCTCTCTGTGAATATATGTTCATTCTGAATGTAAAAAAATTACTATTCTGTTTTAATGAAAGAATTTGCCCAGTTTTATATCTGCAACATATTGTATCCGGTTAAACTATTTTATTCCGATACAAAAATTTAATTTACAGTAATTGTATGGAATTGGTGAAAATGAATTAATAAAGTTGCGGCATCGTACGATAATATCATCGTGACATCTCCTTCATTTCTTTGAATTATTAAATTATCAAATCCAACGATCAACACCTGAATACAAAATGAGTAGGTGTGAATAGGAAGTTTACTACTTACGTATATCCTGAACGCACCACAGGAGAAGAATCCTCAGCTACAACCGTAGAGGAAAGTCTGTAGCCATTCATTCTCTGTGGTACAACCAACATACCTTTTTCCCGTTTTTTCCTCCAAGCATCTATCGCACACGAGTCGGGAGCTCGAATGCAAAACCGGTCACCAGAGTCGTTCACGTTTCGTCGTCACCGGTTTCTCTGCCTCATCGTTCCGCAGCCGGGTATTTCTGCCTGTGCCAGGTGGGGCTGCTCGCTTTGGACGCCTTGTTCCTACTAGCGCGGCAGTCGCTCGCAAGTCCTCGCTGGTAAGAACGAGGCAGCCATTGCGATGCGCTAGTATCACGATGCATTGCGACGCGTGCGGCTCCGGGAGGGACGATGGCATTCGGCGTCGCGGCCGCGCCGTCGCCGCTGTCGCCCAGGCGACCACTGACGGTTCACAGGCGCCACTGCGTCCTCTTATAGTCGCGCCCGGGTATCTTGTGAGGTGACGTAAGCCGATGGCTCGAAAAACAGGGGCTATCACGAGCTTAGATCTACTGTCAGTTGGCTGCTGTGACAGAAAAAAAGCTCGGGGCGAAGTTCTAGTTACCCGTTAAGAATATTATTCGCTCGTACTGCTTTGCTGGACTCTTCGTATGCAGGCTAACCACAAATGGAAAGTTATCCCTATTAAAAAGCACGTTTTTCCTGTTGTGGTTTGTCGGGAAATAGTTGCCTAAATTGCAGTGCACGCTTCGGCCGAGGATAATTTATGTCTTGTTTACCTATTCTAGTTCCAAGTGTTAAAGAAAGGTGCGGAACTGTTCGCAGACTTAGACAAGGACGAGAAAATGGAAACACTGAGTCCCGAAAATGTTCAAATAATTAATACGACATGAATTGTGTGTTAAGTGGCAGTAGAAGAAAGATTCGTATATCTCTTGTCAATAACGATTTTAATGGTTTAACCCCTAATGTCACGTACAACGTACTACATTTCAGCGCATTATGCACTGCGAGTTATTGATATTAACGTACCACGTATTACATCCCCCAATATTTTTTTCTTAGTAAAAATATTTTCGAAGGCGTGCTCTCTAGTGCATTTTGCTAGTTGTTGGCAATTATTTTGTTTGCTATGGAAACTGATATTACGCTGCCTTTGTCAGAATTTTGTTGCTTAAGGAGGCCTGCTTCTCAGAAGAAAGATCTGTAAAGCCTAGGCAGTGGATTTCGGGGAATCTCTGTAAAGCCTAGTAAATAAATCGAGTTTAAAAAGATGACGACTCTTCGTTGCCTATGTTTTTTAAAATATGAGTTCTCGCAAATTACTGACCTTATCAGTACGTGACTTTTCACTACCTTTTCTTAAGAATCTCTGTAGAACTCATTTACGGTGATACTGCTGGCGCCAATGTCAGGGTATTTAAAATAATTGTAATAACGGTGTATAAGAAAATATTAGATTTATATTTTTTACTTTCGAATTTATGGACATGGGAGTTTCTAGTTCATCAGGTATACAATATTAGATCGTTTAAGTCTGGGGGGTCCCAAACGTTTTTACCAAGCCCCCATATAACAACAGCAAAACTTCACACGTCCATTTGCACATTTTTATTTAGTAAGGAATAAAACAGGTGTTACGTTAAGTATCAGTACATTTTTTACTCTTTACAATTTTACAAGTTAATTATGTTTTTTAACCTCTTGTTGAAATGTTAGTTTTTTTAGGTTAAGTCAAGAAAATGTAATCCGATTTGTCCCTAATTAATATTACAGGTTGAAATTTTACTTAAACAAGAGACAAAAAAATCAATGAGAAGGATAAGCTTGCATTTTTTACTAGATTCCCTATCCTTGGTTGAGTATTAGAGAGAGTACAAGGTAAATCACTAACGATGTCAAGTTTGCCCCGATACTTTGCCTTTTCAGCACTTATTGAAATTAAAACATTCTCGCACAAGTTGCTCAATTCTACATAGCAAATAACACACTGAGGATGTTCGATGCCATCCTTAAGCATGTAAATAAACTCATATTTAATATAATTATTGATATATTTGCATTTTGTTGCTGTGCTTGCTCATTTTGAACGATATTTTATGTCACAAATCACTCAATGTAACAAGGGAACTCTGACAAAATGTATATCTTCCTAGCGCGCCAAGTCCTTGGGAAAGTTCAGGTGTATCACGGCTTTATGGGTTCTGTGCCGCTTCTTGACTTGTCTCTACGCCTCCCTTGGGGGGGGGGCGTGAGCCCACCGCTTTGGGAATCAATGCTTTAAGTGATGACCTTTTGCTTCGTCACACATGACGTGCACGTGACGGTCACGTGACGTGCTCGTTTGAGAACATTATCCATCATTTGAAGAATTGCAGTTTCTAAGACTCCAAATTCGTCTCTAATATTATTCTTCAGCTGAGAAATGGTGCTGGGCTTGTTGATTTACACTTTTCCTTCCAGTAACCCTACGTCTCCTACATGTAAATAATCAGGGGGCAATCAAATCTACAGAACAACCGAATCTCATATTCTTGGAAATGACCTGTTGCCCAAAATGCCCTTTAAAAGGGCCACAAGTGCCACATGAATGAATTTTAGAATTTCAAATTTTTCTCTATTAGTGAGCGCTTATTTTCCTAATTTTTTGTTATTTTTAATCCACTGTTGATGTACAATTGTTCAATTTACAGAACAGTAGGCAAACTATTTCACAAACTGAGAAAAACATGTGGAGGAATCAGCCAATAGTAATCGTCCTCGGAAAATTAACTAGTGGTGCTACAGAATGGCACAGAGTTTCCCGTATTGGTTTTCTATTTCCTTGGGTCTTCGCTAGCTATTCGGAATTGCCACATACTTTTTGTTGCCAGCTGCCATCTATCACCGCCAAAAGTACATTTTTTTGTCATTTTCTTAATTCTTCTACTGGTAGAACGGAAATATTAATTTTAAAATATTAAAGAACACAAAAACCTAGTCATAAATGGCATAAATAATTTTCTTTTAAAAATAATGTGCCTTTTTAAAGTAAATTGAGTTTTAGCGCTACTAAAAATGCGCAATTTGAAGCTCATTTTCACGAAACTTTTTGAGTTTTCAAAATACTTTATTTGAAGTTATTTGAAGCACTTACACTCACAAATATAATAATGTTTACAAATTGCTGGTAATGTGCATATTAAAGATGTGAGAGATCTTTTAAAAAAATTACATAGTGTAATTTTTGAAAAAACAAAAGAATTCCTCAAAGTAAACTTTACGTCATATTAAACAGTGCCATTAGCACTACCCGATCGAAAAGTTTGAAGACATTTTTTTAAACTACTTATGAGAAAATGGCGTTTTGAGCATTTCTGACAATGCGGAAATTTGAGCTAGGTTTCACAGAAAACGGTTGTGTTTTCGATAAACTTTACTTGACATTATTTAAAGCACATGTACTGTAATACTCCGTTCTTTCCTATCAGATTTCACGCCCTCACATTAGGCTTACCAATGTAATATCCCCATATTTTTTTTTTAATTTTAAGAAATCTTAATTGGAAACGTGAACGTGGTACATGTGGGTGGCTAGCTCAGCACCACGTCCACTGGATGCTCCTGAAAAATAAGAATACTTACTCTCTGCATTTGTCGTGGTCTGAAAATACCGCTCTACGAGAACTCGGTCGATGGATCTTATACTTACGCTTTGGTTACCAATAATACAAAGGGAATACTTTTGAAATACCTAATTTCTATTGAATGAAACGAGAATTTATATATGCACGTAACGACACTTCATGTCGTACGTCTCTTTTATTCTTAGAAATTTTTCATCAATCTCTTACATGCATTATCATATTATTTACTTGACAATTAATTTTCCCTATTGATGGCCATCTACTAATTATTACAATTTTAAATTTTAATTATTGCTTTAATGAAATTTGTACTTACTCTTAGGGCTTGAACATCAAAATTTAACTGTTTTATGTCTTTCTCAAATTCGGGCTCCGCGGAAATACTTCCTTGTCCTTTCGGCGTCAGCACACTTGGCAGTTGAATACCAGTTCAGCTCCACAGCACCCTATCTTCTCCTGAATTCCGGTGTCCGCTTCAATCCACACTCGGTTAATTAATTATTGTAAGAAAACTTCCTACGATCCCGATACTCCTGAATTTCAACTATGTTGTTCTTGCACCGAGTTCCAATCTCAAAATTAAATCTTAAAGATGACGATTACTGTTCGTACATCTTGATCCTATCACGCGCCCATCTCGAGAAACTATAACTTCCAAGTACACAGTCCGACATCCGATCGCTACAAGATCCTGACACGAAGTGTTGTAAAAATTCCAAAAATTGTTCTATCTCCGTTCTTCTTTTCAAAAGCCTCTTGTTTCTATTCTTGTCCCGTAGTCCTTCTCGTGTTTATAATTCCTATGTTATTGCTAATCCATTAATAAATGACTAATCTCTTCTTGTCAACAATGTTCCTATTTCTTTATGCTATATTTTGTGATAATTTATTAATAAAACAATTTTTCCCATTCTCCAATTAAATATATATCATTTTCTCATATTTATACGTATTATTTCTCACGCCAAATTACGTACTGAAGTGCACGAAAATTGAGGGTTTTTCTGATGCACTTCAGTACTCTTAAATATAATAATGTGAACAATTCGCCACTAGTGTAAATATTAACAACGTGAGAAACAAGTCAAAAAAATAACATTTTTACAATTTTTGAAAAAACAAAAAAAAATACAGCAATATGGCGTTTATGTCATCTCATAGGGTACATTTAGCACTATCCCTACCAAAAGTCTACAGAAAAAATTTCGTGCCGTTTTTGAGAAAATCTAGATTTTGTATTTTTTTAAATTTGAACATATTGCACGCAATATTGCGCGGAAACTACTAAAATTTTCAAAACAGTGTACATGACCTTAAATAAAGAGCTCTCTTTGGAAAACACATTTTATTTAAAGAAAACATTTGGAGCCTTTTTGAGAAAATTTTGAAAATGTCCGGGGGGTACCGGTTTAAGTACCCCCAAATTTTGAAGAATCCTTTTCAAAATCGCAAAGCTTTGACTCAAACCAGATCGACCGGTGAATATCCAGTTTGGACGAAGTCGTGCGTATGGTTATGCGCTAGCAGTCTTCGCAGACAGACAGACCGACACGGCGGGACCGGGGCGGGCGGGAGGGAGGGACGGGAGGGACGAGAGAGACGGGAGGGCAGGAGGGACGGGACGGACGGGATGAACGGGACGGACGGACGTTTTCCTTTTTATTGGTTTTCGGTATCAAGGACCCACAAAAGAGGGGTTCTGGCTACAACACATGTTAGGGGGTTTATTTCTCTTAATTTAGCAACTGGATTTATCCACTTTTTCGTTATCACGGCCCGACAACGAATTCTTTCCTGGCGAAAATTTGCCATTTTTTTGCGCAGCATTACATAACTTTCTCTATACTACGTATATCACTCCTTGTATACGTACGTGTACGGGAAAGTAAAAAGTATTTACATGCATTGAACAAAAAAGTTCAATTACTTGTTAAGATTCATTTTTAACTAAACTTACTGATTTGGTAGTGAGATATTAAAAATTTCCGACTTATCTGTTGTAGTGTATCGGAAAGGTAGTCAATGCACACACTGGGCAGGAAATTTTCTGGGCTCATCTGTCAATCATCCGTAGCCGAACCGTAGAGGTCCGTGGGTCGAAACGCTGTTTTCGGGAAGCTAAGCTGCCTCCGCAACGGCGCTACCCTCGCTGCTCTTACAATATGGCACCTGATAAAGGAGTTTTTTTTCTTGGTACAGTTCTGGAAACAAAAATTGATCGCGGCCGTCTGCGGCTAAGTTCAGCTTGTGCACGGCTTGGGCAGCCCTTGTCATGACGAAACGTTGCAGGCGGAGCCTCACAAACCTAGGCAGCCAATCTCAACACAGAGGGGAGTGTCCTAACAGAATTACGTCGTACAAAATGGCGGGCGTCGCTAGTTCCGATGTGGAAATAATTCAAATAAAAATACAAGGAATGAAACACTTTTGTGAACATGAAAGTAAATTTATTCAAATATATATCTGAACACATACACTTAACCACGGTTAACACAATTCTTTTTGAAGAAATTACGTTGATGTGAGATAAAATAACACTAATTTTAGACCAATTACTTTCTTATACACATTTTAAGTTCAATATTGTTGTTCATACACAATCCATGAACTTTACCAAATGTCCAGTTTACTTAAGATTTTTTTTATAAGAAAAAATAGTATTATTGCAAATATGCAATTATAATATGTTTCTAAAATTTGCAAAAATTGCAAAATACTGTCTTTCTCAAATCGATAGAGGACTCCTGAGGAACTATTTCAATAAAAGACAATACAATTCAAAGACCAAGTGTATATTTATTATAAAAGCAACAATTAAACTAGATATTAAGCAATCAATTTGATTCTCTTATAAAAATTGTGATTTTGCGATATTCGGCTCAGGGACAATCTGAGCACACTCTCCTGCAGAAATAACGCACATTTCGAAATTGTTTATAACATATTTAATTGTTGCAAAATTGTTAATTCGCAGTTTTCGGTTCTGGGTCATCAGGGAACTCTTCCCACTTTAGAATTGCAAAAATTGGAAATTGTTTATAAATTTACAAATTTTGCAATACTTCTTTATTGTTTCATTTTAATTGCCTTTCCACAAGTTGCGAAATTCCGCAATTTAATCGTCGCTATCGCCTTTCGTTTTGATGATACGCAATTGTTTGTAAGAAATAAACATCTGATGCCAACCCTCATTTGTTTTACAGACAATCCAGTCGCTCTCCCCCCCCCTCAGTCAAGTATATGGTTCAGATCGTTTTGCAGGGTCTCGCTTTCCGCCGATTATATTATATTAACTATTTCTGACTTACGGCAAAACGGTAGATATTGTTGCTAAGGAACTATTGGTGTTTTTTAACTATGAAAATTTCCTTTATATCCTTACTACATCGTTGAAACATGAGTTTCATTATTTTCATTCGTCTGCATTACAAATAAAATTTGTTTCAAATTTCAATACGCAGAAGCTGTTGTCCTGCATATGTGTAGGTTTCTTTATTATGTGCTTGGGTATCTTCTACTTACTGGTGCAAAGTGTCTGCCAATAGTTTACCGCCTAGCGAGAAACTGATTATAAACAAATCATTTTATTATTAATAGAATTATGATATAAACAAATTAACTTTTAAAATTACATTTCGTCGGAACGGTGGCACGCTAGATAATTTTAATATTTATTCCACGAGGCGAATGTTGTTCAGCAGATATATTCTTCGTAATATTTTCAGTTTTGGTGGAATTGTATCACATTTTATTTTTGAATGGAACTGCGCAGGTTTTTACCTGAAATGAATAGATCGTGTATAGAGGGATAGAATGATGCCTCATTTGGTAATAATTAGAGTAAAAATATATTTTTGACACGCGACTTGAGCCATCCTCAACTCTAAAGCTAGCAACGCTTATCATAGGCTATTCTAGCAATTCAAGTAGCCTATCCTCCGAAGTTTTCCCTCTTTCTCTTCGCCTTAAAAGCATAAAAGGAAAGGCCGGGTCTGAAGAATATGGCACTAATCCAGTAATATCGGAGAACGCTTCGCAACGACCTCTTGGATTATTGTGACAAATAATTTAAATTCAAAATAGAAACAAACAATAGAGTTGCACTACTGCAAATTGTAATTATACACACATGTAAATAAATATTTGTAATTAGAAAAATTTCTAATGAATGGTATGGAAAATTAAGAACGAATTCAGTTAATTTTAATGAGGGAGCAATTTTACAGAGAAAATGTTTTATTAATGCATTTATTCCAAATATATACATTCTCTTGCATTCATTAACATTCAGTGTCTATTCGTTCCTCAGACTTCAGTGTTTGGAAATGACCTTCAGAAGGGTCGCTTGGTTGACCTCGCTTGCTATTAAATCAAACTTTGAAATCTTGAGTTCTTACAGAATTTCCCGAAACTCATAAATAAGGTCATCCCAGACTTCCAGTAGTCGCGCCCTATGGGCCGGATTGTGAGCCCGCACGTCGATTAAAAATAATAGTTCACCGGTCCAACATTTTTTTAAGTGTCGGAGAGGCTCTGATTCTTAGGCCAAATAGAATAGAGGACGTAATATTTTGCTGAACCTAAATACGTGAGTTCGTACCCCAGCGTAGACAAAACTTTGGGGAATTGGAAACACTTCTGCGGGCGTTGTGTGGTATTTTAATATTGTTATTACTAGGTCCCGGATAATTATGTAATATCATATTTTCCTAAGGTAACTCTATAAAGTCGAATCAACGCTATATTCACGTTTCACATCGGTTAGTAGCTAAACACGTTGAATTTTTAGAACACATATTTACCCGAAACTACATATTACATATTTTACACAAATGAACATATTTTTACATATTACTGAATTTTTCCGTTATCCTACATTTAAAAAATTTAATTCTCTATTTTTCCTTTATGGTTTTGATAAGGAATCATCCAAACAAACAATTTAGCAATTGTCAAATATTTTTCTGTACTCTCCTCTCTAAAATGTCGCTATTATTACCCGCTGAAATGAGAGTATCCATAAATTCCAAGGGTATTGCAAGTAAAAGGAGAAGGCGACGATGCAATCATAGCTTCTGTTCTGTTAGTTTTCAGCGCGAGTATTGCAGAAAACAGAAAGGAAGTTTGATTTGTGAAAATGATTTGTTTAGCAAGCGATAACGCGCAACCACTTCGCGTCTTTTACAGGTCTCCTTTGACCTTGATACCCTTCACCAAAAATTACATGCACCAGATCAAGAAGGGCCGTTGACATTTTTCTTTCCCTGATTTTTACATGCGACTCTCTACCGTTGTTCGTAAATTATCTCTGGACCGAAAATCTAAAGTAAAATCCCGCTGTGGAACTGATGTGCAAGGAAATCATATTGGCAAGGTTGTGATGGGTTGAATGAACGTTTAAAACTGTAAGTCTTATTTTGTTAACTTGTGAAGTGTGTGTTACCCAAATGCAACCATCAATTACAAACCTATTTAACGATACAACGTTTTTTTGTGGCCTAATGAAGTTAAACACAAAGCCTTTTTTCTGATACGAATGCAGCACCGTAAATGTGCAAGGCAGAAGAAGCCCTGTAGTTATTGTTCCAAAATTACTACTTTTAACCTATCTTGTGCATGCGTTGTGTTTGCCGAACTCATTAGATCTCAGTTTTATAAAGTTGACGCATTGATTTCCAATAAAAAAGGAATTAACAATATGGGGCACCTGGATCGACGCTATGAGCTACAATGCTCAAAATTTTGAATTTGTAATAGAAGTTATACATCAATTTGACTCTGAAGCTGCAGCATCTATAGACTTACCGAAGCAATTGTTTGATATTCAAAAGCTGAATAACTATATTGCCCCATATTTCAGTAAGCACTACAATTAAATGTTTGTAAACATGTTCCCTGAAACTTTCTGGGAACATTGAAATTACCTAATCAGCAGTAGCATCTTTAAAAACTGTTTATGTATCATTCGAAGGTCAATAAAGGGATCTAATAATGAAATAGAGATCTTCAGTTCTGGAGAAGAACCCAGAATTTGGTGAAAGAGTAAGCGAGAAATTTGTTTATAAAAGCTTATTTTTTTCAACGTAGAATCGATCTTTTAAGTGACTATCACAACTGATAATAAACAGATACGGTACCCAGTGATTACCAGTTAAAATTAATTTAATTATGTGCGATCGTTTTTCCAAGCTTTGATTTTATTGGCATCAACTTTGAGAAGTGACACGCATTCATACAAACGTAACATTTTCCATTGTGGGTTAAAACACCGTTCGCAAGTAGGAATGAAAGATAATTGATTAGCTTCCATGTCATTCACTTTATCACGCTCTGTAAGACGTTGCCTCTACGAGCGTTCTTCGGCCGATTCCGCCAATCATCGGATCACCTCTTTGCTTATATCTGGTGGACGTTATTATCTTTAGAGTATGTGTTTATAAAAACGGGTTTATGCGAGTACTTTCATTTTATTACACCTGATCTGCAAGTAAAAAACTGCATAGGAGTTTTATATATTTTCTTATAGACTTCAACTCGGTAAAAACGAAAAAAATAACAAAAATATTTCATCTCGTCAGTTTTTTGTTACTCTTAATTTTTTCTTTGTATTTTTAGCGTAAAATTCCTAATTAAAATATAGCATTTTTGTTTTAAAATGGCCTTGAAACTAAGACTTCTCTCATTAATGATATCAATTAAAACTGAACTTGGCAATAAATGAAAACTGGTGGTTGTACAGAATGCCACAAACTTTCCCGTGTTAGTTTTCTAGTTTTTTGGTCTCTGCTAGCTATACGGACTGGCCATATACCCTTGCCAGCTGCCATCTATCGCCGTCTAAAGTACATTTTTTTATATTTTCTTAATTTTTTAGTTTCGTAATTATAGAATGGAAATACTATTTTACGAATATTAAAGAACAGCAAAACTTCGTCATAAATGGCAAGTTTCTTTAGAAACTTCGGAGCCGTTCTTTAAGGAAATGGAGTGTAAGCGATACTCTAAATTCAAAATTTAAAGCACTTTTTCACAGAAACGTTTCGAGTTTTCGAAAAACTTTATTTAAAGTTATAAGGAGCCCTTTACCTCACAATTACAATAGTGTTTACAAATTGCCGGAATTGTGACGTGGAAACAAGATTTTCTCTAAAACGGCTCAAATTTTTTCTTTAAACATTTGGTAAGGATAGTGCCTAATATACTCTTTAAAATAACATAGACGCTATATTGCTCTATTTTTTTGTTTTCTCAAAAATTACAAATATGAAATGTTTTGACCTGAATCTCTCGCGTCGTTAATATTTATATTAGTTGCGATTTGTTCATATAATTATATTTATGAGTAGATGTGCTTTGAATAATGTGAAATAAAGTTTCTCAAAAACTCAACCGTTTTCTGTGACACCAAGCTCCTAATTCCGCATTTTCAGAAACGCTCAAACGCCATTTTCTCATAAATGGATCCATATTTTATCTTCAAACTTTTCGAACGGATAGTACTCTTTGCATTCTTTAATATGACGACAAGTTGAATTTGGGGTATTTTTTCGATTTTTTTAAAAATAGACAAATGTGTTTTTTGGAAACATCTCTTACACCGTCAATATGCATATTTCCAGCAATTTGTAAACACTATTGTATTTGTAAGTTGATGTACTTCAAATGACATCTGATGATGTTTTTCGAAAATTCACAAATTGTCTTTCAAAAACAGCTTCAAATTTCGCATTTACAGTAGCGCTTAAACGCCATTTTCTTAAAAACGGCTACAAATTTTTCAAAGAAAACTGCCAGTTAGGACGAGATTTTAATGGTTCTTTAATATTCTCAAATAATATTTCCGTTCTACTATTCAGAAATCGAAAAATGAAACTTTAAAAATCGTGTACGTTGGCGACAATACATGGCAGCTGGCAAGAGTATGTGGGGAGTCCGAATAGCTAGCCGAGACCATAGGAAATAGAAAATTAATACGGGAAAGTCTGTCCCATTCTGTATCACCACTCGTTTTTTTAAATCTACGTTCTTTAGATCGAACTATGAAGATTACTTTTATTTTATTGGAGAGTGTATAAAATACTTTGACGTTTATCGGGAGCAAAATAGTAGTAGTACAGAAGTAAAAGACTGTGTGTTCCGTGTTTCCTGCCTACAAAACTGAATTGACAATAATTTTTGCAAACGTAGTTGATTTCAAGTTTTTTTAATGTGAAATGTGTGGTTATAATAAGAGTGTGAGAAGAGCAAATGAATGGCTCAGTGTCAAAGTGTTTCTCTAGAACTCAGAGGGCAGCGGGTTCGAGTCCTAGTCTTCGTAACGTTCTTATTTTTTTTATTCTACATTACAAAAAAATTCACTAAATTGCAAAATTATACATTTGTCTTGTCAAAGTTATGTATAATGTAAGCAAAATTCGCGATTGCGAAAAAGGAATGCGAATCAGCAATTCTAAAACAATGGTAATACGCAGTCTCGACATGCGGCATTGAGACCAAAATAATATGATCTTAAATTGCATCCTTCGCAGTACTTCCGTGTTTTCGACTACGTGTGAAAATGAAATAAGGAGCTCTGCGACGTTGCCACTTGACAAGAAAGAAAAATCAATATTTTCACTCGCGGCATAGCAAATTGAACTACTCCGTTTTCATTATTCGACATGGCTCACCATAGCCAAGCCTCACGAGAGCGAGTTATCGCATTAGTAAACCAGGAATTTTGGATTCCTTAATAATGTATTCCTTGTATTTCTTAGAATAAGAAATTTATGAATAAACAATTAATATAAAAAATTCTAATAGATAATTTGGAGAATAAAAAATTATTTCATAGAAATATAAAAAGCCCTTTTCCGGGTTACCTTGTTTTAAAATCAAAATAATATATTTACGCTATGGAGACAGTTTTGTAATACAGTTAATTTGACAAAAAAAATCACGGATAAGCAAAATAACTATGGACAAGAACCGGGTTCGATCCTGCGGTCGAGGATTCTGGAAGAAAGGATTCTACCACTGAGCCAAACGAATACATCTTTCAATTTCTTACATAAACTTACGTATTGCTGGCGTAAGTTATTGTGCCAAATGTCGACAACGTTTGAAATGTCTCCAATATATTTAGACAATTACGAATGTATCAAATGAAATTAAAACTGGAATTACTGAAATGCATCCCACTCACTAGTCTCACTTTAAGGGAGTCCCACTAACTATTGACCATCCCCGTAATTCTAAACGGTTCCCGATATCGAAATACAGTTTTCGCTCAACAATGCACAATCATGAGAAAAAAGAAATGGTGTAGGGATTGTTTGAAATATTTTTAGTTTTGGAGAAATTAACGAATCTTTAGTTTTTCTAAAGGGAACCATACATTATTTCTCACTAGCAACAGATAGATCATAAAAGAGAAATGCAATGATGTAACATATGCTAATATTTTATAGTATTTTATGTAGAAATATATATATTCTAACATGAGATTCAAAATCAAATATATCAAAATAGAAATATATGTTACATCATTGCATTCGTCTATTTATGATCTCCCTATTGCGAGTGAGAAAAATGCGTTGTTTCATTTAAAAACTCAAAGATGAATAAATTTCTCAAAAACAAAAAGTAATTTGAAAACTATCTCTCCGGCAAATTGCTTGCCCCATGATTCCCCATTGTTGATCGAAAACTGCATATATCGGAAACCGTTTAGATTTAGAAGTAACGGGGGTGGCCCTCAATTGGTGCGACTCCTTGTATATTGCTTGCATATACACACAAAAACTGTTGAACCGATAATACAAAGAATGATGCAGTTTTATACATCCCCCGACAAAAAATAACGGTATGTTTTGGTTTAAATTCTGAATATTTTGTTGTCTCACAACGACTGAACTTCTTCTGATGAGTGGGTAACTGTTCAACTTGGAAATGAATTCCAGTCGCTAGAATTTTTTCTTGATGCGTGATTCTCTTCCCGAGGTAACTTCTTGTATGCATTTCTGTTGATGGTGATCTTTTATATTACGAGCGCATTGTCATGGTCCGTTTTGACGGACAAAAATAAAAAATAATTTAATTTTTGTAAAAGTAAGAATAATAACGCAATACATTAAAATTCTTTTTCCTTGCAATTTACCTATGCATCGCGTACGCGGGCGGTGTTTGGGTCACTTTCTGAACATGTGTAATTATGGAGATCAACTTTTTACGGCTGTATCCCTTGATAAGACAAGGTTCTTACGCCTTGAATTATGAACAATGAGGTAATAGAATGATAACGAGGAATGAAGAGACAATCATGACCATGCCTACGCAGGACTCGAACCTGCAGCGTCTTTAGCGCAACTACGGGGTCGGCGTAGTTGTTATTGTTATTATTTTTATTATTATTATTATTATTATTATTATTATTTTAATTTGGTGTTCATATATCTAAGAAGTTGGCTTTACATTGTTGCAGAAATTTTGTTTCCACTAGGATACATGACCCTAATGATAGAACTCACTAGGAAGAACAAATTTTATTTGAAGCAAAAATCTTCAGTTTTGTAGTTGTGGGAAGACGCCGAGAAAAATTCACACTTTTGCAACTTTCGAAAATTCAGAGTTAACCGTGAAAATCGGACCTATGCCATTTTTATAAGTGTATTTTACTCTATTCTTAAAAGAAATTTAAAGAAAAATTTGGAGCCTTTTTGAGAAAATTTTGAAATGTCCGGGGGGCTTCATGCAAAGTACCTCAAAGTTTGAACAAAGATTTTCAAAATCGCGGCGCTCCGAGTGGAAGATCGACTGAAGAATATCCATTTTGGAGGAAATCGTTCTTATAGTTTAGATACTAGTGTTGTTCACAGACGGACGGACGGACGGACAGACGATTTGAAAGAAACAACAACACTTTTTCGGTATCAGTGGTCCCCAAAACGTGTCTTTTCGTTAAAATCAAGAAATCAATTTTCGGCAGCATTAATAACTATCCCTATACTACATATATTTCTCCGTATTTACGTATGTATACGGCAAAGTAAAAAATGGCCTAGTGTTTAATATTTGACATAATACTACTACTACTACTAATATTATTATTAATATTGATAATAGTAATAATAATAATTGTAATAATAAAATAACTAGAATAGTTTAGTTAAATGGGGGTGTATTTATAATGTAGATTCATCTATCGAGTATATTACATTTGAAAAAAATTCAAATGTTCATTACTGGAACTAAAATTAATAATTTCTACACCCATTTTGCCTTTTGACATTATTTTGTCAATATTGCTCTTGGGTTTCCTGAATCCTTTTAAATTTGGCCTTTGGCCGTGTTCTTCCTCCCTGGAACGTGAGACCTTGCGCCGTCCTTTCGGGGTTTTCCTCACCGCACTGTTTCCTGCTTTATAGTAATATCACATACCTTCTGGAGTCGTAGGCACAGTCTCATTAAAATGTTTTTAATTTTCATCATAAAAAATAATCAATTGCGAAATCTGGTGAATACGTAGGTTAATTTATCATATGTCCCTGCCCTAACAATTGATTTGAATTTGCTTTGTTCAAAATTCTTCTTGATGTATTAGTATAAGTGCGGGGCAACAGTCGGGGTGAGAATAGATTTCAGAAGAAAAGTTTTACAATTCACAATTTGTTTCCTTTTATAAATTTGTTACATTCATGAACAAAGGAAGGAAGTAGATTAGCAGTAAAGAATAATAGAAACTTGCTGCCAATCTAAGATCTGTTTAATTATCTCGAGATATTACCGTAAAACATCTTAACCTTTGACTCCTTTGCCTTCTACTTCAAATGTTTTAAAATTCAGGCTTGTTTCTGTCGCCATTACAAATTAAGGTCAATGCTTGTTAGGTCTGAAAATGGCCTTTAATTTTTTTTCTTAAGCTGTCAGTTTCTTAGATCGTTCTTTTCGCTGATTGGCTTTTTTAACATTTATGTCCGTTTCTATGCACTCCCTGCTATGATCTTGATTACAGTATTCACGCATCCATCACATCGCGCATCCAGCACATTGCACTATTATAGCCCAAAGGTCTGGGCTCCGCGAAGGCCAAATGTCCCATAGGCGATCGCCGCAAAAGCGTCTCAAGGGTAATACTTCCCGGACCAATAATTGTTCATAAATTCAAATCAAGTATAGATAAAATACTTGTTGCTCTATATTTCTTTTAATTTATTAACAACTAAGATATTGCATTCCTCTTCATTTCTAATCATTTCAGAAACACAATCTATGTAGTTCTATTAAAAAACTATAATATTATTCACTTTTTGCAAAATTAAAAAATATTTCAATGAATATCTGTGCTGCACAAACACTTGCGCCGAGGATTAAATGTTAAAATGATCTCCATTCAAACTTCGCTAGTTATTAAGTATTATTAACAAAAATCGAAAATAGGAAATACAAGCTCTATTGTATCACTAGGGTGTTTCGACATAATTTCTTACATCGCACTGCGAATTTCGGGAGCAGTCTCGTATTACCGAGTATATGCTGCGATTTTGACGGTGATAGTGAAATCGATGGAATTAAAACTTTCTTTTTGTTAGCTCAAACTGGAACTTCAAAAAATTCGACGAAAATAATTCAAAAAATGAAAATATCGAAACGACAGTTCGAACGAAGTATTAAAAATTAAAAGAAAATGTGGAAAGATAAAAATGAGCAATAGTTCATTAGCAACAATTTCGATCAATTTGCCGATAAGTGAGAAATCGTTAATACAGTATAATCGTCGGAATGCGAGACACTGCGAAACGATCTGAACCATATACTTGACTGGGGGGGGGGGGGAGAGCGACTGGATTGTCTGTAAAACAAATTAGGGTTGGCATCAGATGTTAATTTCCTACAAACAATTGCATATCTCCAAAACGAAAGGCGATAGCGACGATTGAATTGCGGAATTGCGCAATTTGTTGAAAGGCAATTAAAATGAAAGAATAAAGAAGTATTGCAAAATTTGTAAATTATAAACAATTTCCAAATTTTGCAATTCTAAAGTAGGAAGAGTTCCCTGATGACCCAGAACCGAAAACCGAGTGTGCTCAGATTGTCCCTGAGTCGAATATTGCAAAATCACAATTTTTATAAGAGAATCAAATTGATTGCTTAATATCTAGTTTAATTGTTGCTTTTATAATAAATATACACTTGGTCTTTGAATTGTATTGTCTTTTATTGAAATAGTTCCTCAGGAGTCCTCTATCGATTTGAGAAAGACAGTATTTTGCAATTTTTGCAAATTTTAGAAACATATTATAATTGCATATTTGCAATAATACTATTTTTTCTTATAAAAAATCTTAAGTAAACTGGACATTTGGTAAAGTTCATGGATTGTGTATGAACAACAATATTGAACTTAAAATGTGTATAAGAAAGTAATTGGTCTAAAATTAGTGTTATTTTATCTCACATCAACGTAATTTCTTCAAAAGAATTGTGTTAACCGTGGTTAAGTGTATGTGTTCAGATATATATTTGAATAAATTTACTTTCATGTTCACAAAAGTGTTTCATTCCATGTATTTTTATTTGAAATTATTTCCACATCGGAACTAGCGACGCCCGCCATTTTGTACGGCGTAATTCTGTTAGGACACTCCCCTCTGTGTTGAGATTGGCTGCCTAGGTTTGTGAGGCTCCGCCTGCAACGTTTCGTCATGACAAGGGCTGCCCAAGCCGTGCACAAGCTGAACTTAGCCGCAGACGGCCGCGATCAATTTTTGTTTCCAAAACTGTACGTAAAGGGGATTCTCTTTGGAAATATTTCTCATTATTCGATTCTGGTTTCACAAATTTCTACTGCTTTGCAATGATTAATTCGTTACCAAATGGTTCCGCTCATGATCATCGAGTGAGCCAGTATCACAGTTCTCCCTTGCGCTATGAACGCTGCGCAAGGACAGTTTTGTGGTGGGGAAGCCACCTCACTGCTTTCGAACCAACAGAATTTGCTTAAGGTTTTTTTAATCTGGACAGATTGCTTTCTCTGCAGTACTGAGGTCTGCTTTCATGTGATTCAGTCTGCCACCCTTATGGGTTCTTCTCATCTATAACTTTAGGAAAGGGGCGCCTTATAGGTACTGACATCCGGAGTCAGCTGAGCTGCTTTTGTAGAGGTATGCTCCTCTGAAGATTCGTCCGCGTGAAGAACGGTTCTTGACGACCAAGATTATCAATGTTGAAATTGAAAATAACATTCATGTATTCAGCAGTACAGGTTCGAGACTGTACGCAAATAAAATGTGTGCTTTTTTTTATAATGATGGTCTTCACTGCCTTCTAATTTCACATATGTTGTAACTTTAAACAAAATATAGTTGGGCCCATGCAAACATTCCGCACATTGTAAATCATTGTTTTGATCGTGAAAATGCCTTCATAGTGGATCCCAACATGGAACGGCCAGCCCCTGAACTGTATTTTAAAGCATTATAGATTCATGATGGTCCTATTAATGCATCAATTTAAATTTACATAGGTTTCGAGTGTTTGCTCGTTCCTAACCAAACCACAAATGCTATGGAGACGGAGTGCACAGAAGAGATAAATCTAAAAAAAATTCAAGTATGTACAGTCGATGACACAAATTCTGGGCGATACCCTATGCAGCCAAATCTGGCCTTTCCACAGCTTGGACAACCACGTCTGGGCACTTGACCAATCCCGGAGCCTAGGCAAAGCGGCTCTTATCATTGGCTTTTGCGCCAAGATTCAGACACTTCCCCCTTCCTCCCCTTGAAGATTTTCCTCCTCGTTATCTCAAAGGGGCGGAGCAATTTTTGAGGTGATTGACGTCGGCGTCGCTGCTTCGCTATCGGGGAGGGGAGCAGGTAAGTTAACGCAGGCGAAACGGACGCTGACGACCCACGCGCCAGCCGGTCATGGGGCAAGAGCAATGGCATTTTTATCGAATTCTTTATACATAAATGGCAAATGCGAATATACATAGCAAATGTTAATTTTTTATTTCTGGAAATCTTCACTCAAGTTAAATATTTTATTAACTATTTTGAATAACCACCTGTTAAAAGAAGAATAAATTAAATTAGAAGAAAAATAAAGTCTTAAAATGTTACGATTCGATGTAATTTTCTTTAAAACGAGTATTAAGAAAGTAACAAAAACGTCTTTGAATAAACTTGAAAGATACTGAGTTTGAGTAAGAAATTTCAATGCCGTTACAATTTTCCAGTTAAAATGTTTAAATGGAACACAGGTGTTCTCAAAGGTACTATTTTCACAACTTACATTATGTTTTAGTGTGACCTCCATAAACAGTGTCTGGAGTATTATGTTCGATTGGAGGAGCTCCATCACAATCCAAAGAAACTCCAGGGAAACTCACTTTACCACAGTTATCGATATTCAAGTAAGGCACCGTTTTATTCACAGGAATCGCACGGTCCTTGTTTTCTATTGTTTTGTGAATAATTTTTGCCTTTGTAAGGTATACGCATGAGGAATATTTTCTGCCTAGAAGAGGAATCCCAATACAATAATGTGCATCAAACATCATAATTCATTTGATTTTAGATAGACACCTACAACATCAGTGTTTTCATGAACTCGCAAGACTCCAAATCCGAACAATTGATCTATTTTATTTACTATTTACACAAAATTCAACTTCATAGTTTCTTAAAATAAACGAAACGTGAATTGTGCTTAATCACCTTAACAATTGCGTAGTGCAACATTATTGGCAAAAATTGCCAGAAAAGATATGACAAATGCATAGATTGATTTTAAATCATATGATGATTATGATTAGGGTTTAAAGGCGCTTCAACATGTCATTGGAGCTCGTAGCCAATCAGTAAAATTATTTTTATTTATTATAAATTGAGTAAAAATATAGTAAAGTCTGACTAATTATGAAATGAAATAACTGATAAAGAGAATGTTTATGAACAATAAAAAATCAGTTCATAGAAGGCATTTTAAAAATCACCCTCATCTCTCGCGATGTCTTCTCCGAATACCGCTTAAATTATTGCAGTGCACGAGAGCATTCTATAGGGTAAGGTCTGTTCATTTCTTGCAAGTGCGGAGTGGGCAAACGCGATAAGATGTCCTTGTAAGAAGGGGCAGGTGCTCGATCCGAAGGTGAATGAAAATTACTTCCTCGCGCCTTGAGCCACGCATGACGACCAGGTTTTATGGGGTTCTTGATCCTTGTGAGTTTGAAATAAGAATTCGGTCACTCTTTTTCCATGCACGATATAACCTTTTAATGTTAATAATAAGAGTAACTTATTCATTTTACTCTATTAATGTTACTGTGTTTTTTAAAAAAATCATCTGTTAAAAAATCAGTGGTGCTTAGATATAGTACAAACTTCCTCGTACTATCTGTGAGTGTTATAATTTTAACTCACATAATATACTAATATTAAGGGGATAATATTAGGGTTAGCAATTTTCAGCTTTCATGATTTTTCGGGAGAGGTTGAGATCAATTCCACGATTTATTATAATTTTTAACGATTTTAACGACGCGAACGCATGGCAGTACTGCCGGTAAGCTTGAACGTCAGTGGCCTTTATTCGCCACAGTGTAAACAAAGTTTTGTTTCTGAGTGCTACACATGTCGAGTTGCAGCTGAAGCACACAGAATTCATGTTGAGATTTACCGTGAACATGCGACATGCAGAGATTGGTTTCGACCTTCAAAAATAACGCTTTTTGATCTTTGAGATAAAGAACATACTGGCGCACCGAAAACTTTAAAGACAAAGAGTTGGAGGCATTACTTAAATGAAGACGCATGTCAAACGCTAGCTGACATCGCAAACCTGTTTGAAAGCATTAGGAATGATCCAGAAGCAAGGGCATTGGGTGCCGAATGAGTTTAAGTAGAGAGATGTCGAACGGCGTTACCTCAAGTGCGAAATGCTACCTTCAACAGCAGAGAAGAAAAGATTTTTTGCATCGTATCGTGACTGGCGATGAAAAGTGGATACAGTAAGCCTAAAGGGTAAAAGATCGCGGGGTAAGACGGCCACGCATCGACATCTTGCGCAAAGCCAAATATCCATGATTTGAAGCTTCTCCTCTGCATTTGAGGGGGATCAGCTGGGTGCAATTTATTACGAGTTTCTCAAACCAAACGAAACTATCACGGAATATCTCTATCGACTGCACTTGATGCGCTTGAGCCGACCTCTAAAGAAACAAACGACACCACTTTACGAGCAGAGATAACACAAGGTGACTTTGTTACACGACAACTCTCGGCTACATGGTGCGACACCGGTGAAAACCTACTTGAAAACATTTAAATGGGAAGCCCTGCCCCACCCGCTGTATCACAGACATCGCCCCTTCCACCACCTCAGATTATCACCATTCTGTTAAATGGTCACATCGGTTCTAGCGCAGCAGCTCTTCCATTCGTATGAAGATTCAAAAAAAACGGGGTTGATTCTTGATAGTCCCAAAAGACATCGTTTTTGCAATGCGGAAATTCTTTGTTGTCGAAAATGGGCAACCAGTAGTGCTAGGGATAGAGATGGGCTATACTTGAGTGGTAATTGTAACCACATACTATAATTATTTTTATTACGCTTGAGAGCGCAAAGATTGAATGGTCACAAATGACCAACCATCATTTATATATATTCTTAAATCTAAGGTTAAAATATATTTACATGTTAATTCAATAGGTGTAGTATGTATTAATTCACAATATAAAAATAAACTTACTGCAATATTAACTTAATTCAAAAGGGCTTGGTCCTCTTAGTCTCCTCCGCTGGGTTATGGGATCCAACAGTGAATGGCTTTAAGTTAAACATTTCATGCAGTCTCATTTCGGTGGCGCGAATCTTCTAATTTTCACTTGACGACATAGGGAAACTCCAAGATCACACGATGTAGATCCCATATTGTATAAGGTACCACGGGCTATTACAAGGTTCGCAGTACTTTGTTTTGGAAGGTTTGTCTATTGATTTCATATTGTTTTCCTTGATGAATGCCCAGAGTGGACACATAGGTAAGCCAAATCGGTTCAGAGTTGGGTGCTAGATTAAGATTTTGTGGTGTATGGACAGTTGAGAAGCACGTCCAAAAGCCAGT